>DWMG01002550.1:0-13066 GCA_018244855.1 Elbella merops
GAAGGAAAACATCGTGAGGAAACCTGCACACCCTAGAGTTGATAAAAAAAATATATTAAGGTGTGTGAAGTTTGTCAACTCGCACTTAGCCAGCGTGGCGGACTATGGCTTTAACCCTCTCAATATGAGAGGAGACCCATATTTCAACAGTTCAATGATATAAATGGGTCGATTATTATTATGTCCTCAAGCTACGGGTACGTCACGCAAGTAGAAACTGCGGCGTGCTCTATTTTTACATACCCAATGTGCTTCTGCGATTATCACTCTATTATTATATGTTAGAATGAATTTGCAGATGATGATGCCGTTAGAATTAATATTGTTTAACTAGTTATCGATTCTTTGATCAATTCGATTACCACTGTACTTATTTATCCAAGAGTCATTATTAATAAAACAACAATACTCGTATGTGCTTATTTCATTAACTTAAAGAACTAAGATTTAAGATTAACTTTAAGTAAGATTTAGTGAACAGTAAGGTTTTCGAGCTTCAACTTATTGTTTCAATATAAAAAGAGTCTAATAGTAGTTAAATTTTTTACATTGAATAATTAATAGTTATCTGAACATCAGAAGTATATATGCTGACATATTAATCATTTCATGTTATACCAAGGAAAGCGGAAACGAGGTTCCCCCACGAGTCTTTACAAAACTTCACACTTACATAAAACGACACGATCATTATCCGTAAGAACCGACATTAAGACTTCGCCCCTGATGTGTGACGAACATACAAACAGGGTGACTGATGACTGTTGGAGAAACGATTTAAAATGATAGGCTGTGAACATTTTGTGTGTTTGTTGGGTGAATATTATTAAGCACAATATTCATTTGACGTGTCACTTGGCTTGAAACGGAAGGTGTATTGCATTTGTGTATATTATAACGAAAATTGTAATTTTTTTACATTTTGCGTCACAAACAGGCGGACGGACTAACTGCTGGTAAATGGTCACCCTCACCTCTGGGCATTTGCAACAATCGACGAATGGCCAATGCTTTGCCGGCTTTCAAGGAGAGCTCTTTTTGTACTTCCCTTAGAGAACCATTCGCCTCCAACCTTCTCTTAATTCATTCATTTGTCTAACAATCGATGTGCAGTAAGACAAACTGAGCAATAATTAATCAAGCGCTATAAACCCGTAAGTTGGGACCGACAACTACGCAACAATCCAGACTTGTTCGCGACTGATATTCACAAATGGGACTAATCACTTAATGCACACGGACTCGTCTAAAGTTCTACGTGAAATATTGAGGAGTTTGGAAGAGGTAAGTAGGATAGTCGCTACTACGAGTCTCGAATATGTTGGACGGAAATATTTTAAATTACAAATGTAAATTATAAATAAATGTAAATTACAAATATAAAATTATAAATTATTGGGTACTTTGTATTTTGTACTTTTTGTAACTTTTCTACAATTTAATTTTCCTAAATTAGACTTTCTAGTATAAATTTCTAGTAGAGGCTCGGAGTCTGGATCTGTGCCCGATGCATGGCAAGAGGCTCACCGCCTATTCCATAGTGGGACTTAAACGTAAGTGGGAAAACGTAGGAGTATACTACAACCTTCTCTATATCCCCTTCGGGGATTATAGCGGTGAAGCTACGTTTTTAGAAAGATCCAATAGTACCGACGTAGGATTTGAATTCAGGATCTCCCGAACAGCAGTCGCGGTATTAAATATCATAGTCATTGATAAACGAGAAAATATATTATTTTGCTTTAAATATTTATCATGGATCGACTTCATATAGTAGTGGCTATCGGACATAAAATGTGTTCAATAAAATCTGTAGAACGTTTACATGCGACCGTGTTTGAGTTCACCTCTCGAGATCTGATGTGGAATCGGTTCAATATTTCTAAAAGCTTTCTCGAGTCCTCTACGATCAACATATTTTTACATTGATTCCATAACAATGTTTATTCAAGTAAGTGACTGAAGTCGCATATTTGATTATATCAGTAACTATATGGCTCTATATGGAGGACAATATACATATAATGGATAACTGAGGGTAGAATTATTTGTTCAGTGACCAGGTTTTTCAACACGTTTTTATTGTTACAAGCGATGATTAATGGTAAGGGTTGGTGTTGATAATGATTTCTATCACTATTACGAACTCTGTTCTATATATTTATGCCTGTCTGTTTTGTAGTCCTTAGCTCCCATTTGACTACAATCTGACGATAAGCGAGAAGTAGCCTGGGATATAGCACACTTGCCTAGATAGAGCTTATCCACTATTGTGTCTAATAATTTTTTGGTTGTATGAATCAGAAAACGTAATTTCAGTCTCAGTAATTTCATAATGGGTAATTTAATAAGTTATTAATTTAACGTTGATGACATTACATATTTTACGGCTCGTCATTACGAATTTCCGTACATTTATAACTGAACTATCAAAGTTTTAGCGCGCGCGTTAAGCCAGGTGATACAGATAGTGTTATGGCTCCCATAAAATTTGCCTTTACGATTGCGACTATAAATGTCCGCTATGGTAAGTCCGTATCTTATACGGGTGGATTATTCGTTTGATGAGGGTTTTCGAGTCCTGTACATAAATTAAGCGTAAACATATAAATTTATTTTTAAAAGATTCAGTCGTCATCATCGCCATCGTCGTCATCATCAGCCTGTCTCAGTTCACTGCAAGACATAGGCCTCCCTTAATAAGCGCCATTGCGCCCTGTCCTTGTCAGATATGGACAAGTCTTATTCGTTTATAACCCTGTATAGATGAGACCTTGTAAGTATTACAGCAGCTACTTGTACTACAGCAGCGTAGTGGGGTGTGCTCCAGAGCACCCGTAGTTACTGAAGAGATACGTACCCAGCAGTGGAATTTAAAAAAATATTCACAAGCAACCAAGTTCACAAATAAATGTTTTGTGAAGCTATACTTCCTCTGGCGCCTCAGGGAAAAATGATGAGAGTAAATTTTTACGATGCGCGCGCGCACCGTCTCGAAAAACCGACACCGTGAAATTAGCTAGTCAACATTTTAGTTTTTTAAAAAAACTACCAACAGATTAAAAGTAAGGACACCTACGTATATTTGCGTGAGAACTGGCAACTGTTTTCACGATATTTATTCAAGTATTTCGTGGTGACTGATATTTATTAACAATTTATTGATTTAAAGATAATTTACTGTGATTATAATAATTATTCCAAATATTAAACTAAATGTTTCTGTCTTAAAGTAATCCTGAAATTTTAAATATAATTTATCGTCAGGTTGTCCTATACAGAGTACAACATGACGATAGTATCAAAATAAATTTTAATAAATACCTGAAATACATGACTAAACTTAAACGAATAGTCAAGTAAGTCACAGCGGGAAATAAAAAAACGATTTAAATTTTTGGTTTTAGAAATGCTTTCAAATATTGATAAGAAATGTAACAATTATCGTACAAATAATTTTTTTATAATATTTAAATGAAATTTATTTAACTAGATAGTACGTTATAATAAAACTTTCTTGCAATGTATTTTCACGTCCATAAGCCAACGAACGGGACCAGTCTTATGAAACATACATTAGATATTGTCAGCGAGCGATAAAATCCGCAGTTGTAAAGAACCGACGCAAATTATACTGTCCTCGTAAAGTTAACCTCTTGGGGGAATTACGACTTGTTTACCAGTAACTGGCGGCTAGGTTACACTGGCTTTGCCCGTGGCATGGTTACATTATTTAACTTTGGCGGTTATTTTAATTATTTTAGATGATTTTTTTGGACATGTTGGCACATCTTTTACCTTCAATTTTCCAACTTAAATTTTCTAGTAGAAATTTCTAGTAGTAGCTGTCATTGGATATCATAGATCTAAGACGTCATCGATCTCAATGAAACCTTTCAAATACTACCATCATAATACCAGCCGGTTTTTAGACTATTTTAAGAAAACAGTTTTATTCTAGCACCTGTGATAAATTTACTTTCGCTATACCAATTCCATTTACCAGATTATGGTATAGCCATGATAGGTCTAGATCGTCTATCGTTATGACTGATTATACAATAATTATTTGCAGATTTATCTACTCTTTCTATAGAAAATATTTAAAACATACAAACGGAACATACTATTGTACCATTGTGTATTAAAAAATTTCCAAATGGTTTTTCTTATACAAAACCAGTTCACGTTGACTATTTATGAAGTTATTCATTTTGGCTAAAAGATAACGTTTGTACGTGCTTCTAAATTCAAAATCATTTATACGCTTAAAGTTTTTCAATAAATAGTTTTGTTTTCATTTAAATTATTATATCGTTATACTGCGTCTCTTACGGGGTAGACAGTATTGAATGTAATAATAAATGTCTGTATCTTTTTAAACCTGACGTGTCACTAATCACTGTTTTTTTAGTTTTTCCAAAATCAATTTCCAAAACGCACCCGTTTTCTCTTAGGGCAATGAAGCGACTTATATTTATTTAATACCTTTAAGCATAAAGTTTACAAACCATTTAATTTAAAAAAATTGACTGTTAAGATACAAAACAGCGCCACATTATTATTCAAACAGTTTTATTACAATTTTATTTTCCATAAACATGTTACAGGAATTCAAAATTTAAATTATGTGAATAAAAATTCCTTCAAAGTGACTTTATCGTTAAGCCGATGTGCATTCGATCCATCAAATATTTGTAAAAGAGACGTCAATTATCGTTATACAAACGAATTGTTAACAAAACTACGAGATTGTTTTATTCAAGTACCTACCTGTTTGAGAAATAATAATATTATTCCATTGTTGGTAAATTTCATGTAACTTTAACTGCGATTGTAAATTAATATCAAACATATTATTAGTGTAATAAAAAAGGTTACAATAAGATTTTAATATTATGGTGTTAATTAACTGCTTGTAACTACCTCACAATATACGTCTTTATGAAAATATTCACGTTGCAAACCTTTGTGTCTTATTTTTATTTTTAATTATAGACTTTAAGGTGTGTGAAGTTAGACTAGGTTATATTTGCATGCCCTTTTATATTACATGTGGAAGTGTTTTATTTTTAGTATTTACTATTCTATCCATACAGATGCGTGAAATTTATGATAACGATGACGTATGACGTGCACAGATTGGCAATTTCGATCGGCAAGTAGATGTTGATGGGTATCCAGCGCCAGATCCTGTAGCGAAATGTTCGGATGTTCGTATACTCCAGAAAAAGCTGGATATCTTCTTTCGTATTTCCATCTGAAAATTAGCATAATGTTTCCTTACAAGTTCATATAATAAGCATTGCAAATGTGGAAATTATGATTTAGATCGCTGAAGCAAAGCGGATATCATATTCGTTTCATGATGAGCTTGAACCGGTCACCTTAACTCATATGATACTTAAAATTTGTAACTAAGTCTTTGTCTACCTAAGACGTGTTATCGGACTATTAGACATTACACAAGAAGCAATTCATAGATCAAAATGGGAATCTGTGTATGTGATATCTGTGCCTTGTGTCAATTCTTAAATCTTAAAATTTAAGGTCTTAAACGCAGATACGAGTATATTCCTTTAAGTACATATTTGCTGTCATGAATAGCTCTACATTTCCATACCAGAGAGTTCTAATTATTTCAATATTCTAATAACTTATAATTATGTTATTATATTAAAACTCATACCTGTTACATCAATAAGTTCATGTATTAACAGCAACCTGATCCTTTCCACTTCCAAAGAATACAACTCGACCACGATACTCGGCGAGAACAGAAAGAATGATACTTGTAGGATTTGTATGATCACATACCCCAGAGTGTTCACTGGTTCCTTAAAATTACAAATATTTACATAACATTTTTAACGATTTCTAATTGGACAAAAATAGGAAAATATTGCATGATATAGACATAAGCAATGGCAATAGACTCACCACCTATTCCATCGGGCTTAAACGTAACTGGTGAAACGTGGGAATGTACTATACTCCTCTGCCTACCTCTTCGGGGATTACAGGCGTGATGTTACGTATATTTATATAGACATAAGGAATGCTTGTGGAGAGTTTCACGATAATTTATATTTTTTACGTTAATTAAAATTTAATAACTTACCCTACGATACTGCACTGAACTTGGATATATTTACCTTAGCATTATTTTTATATACGTTCAAATTGGATACGGTATAAATAAATATAAATACAGTGATTCATGTATATGATAAGAATACAGTACTTACATCGCCTTCAATGACAAGCAAGGTGTGGTAAATGTTGATTATAAGTTTTGGTACACCGCAGATGATACTGACGAAAATCTAAAAGAAAAAACACATGTATTTCGGTATATTAAGATTTATATATTATGTTTATTATATATTTGCCACTGCAAATTAATAATCTAAGCATTTTAACATATTCTCAATTATATAATATTATACTTACCGATGCGTGCAACTCAGGAGTGATCAAATCGATACTATCTGCAATATTTCTGTACAACGCTAAGCAGAATCTAATTTTATTCTCCTTGATAGTCTTCCTATCTTTGATGTATAGATAATAGCCACACCCCGGCGTCTCGCCTAACCTCAATCTTAGCAACTTAAGACGATATCGGACTGCGTCCAAAAGAATAAATCTCCACACTCGATTTAGATCCAAAGCCAACAAAGAAAGTTGACTTATCAGGTAGAAAACCAATTCTTCATAACAGGGATAGGAAAAACAATATAAACCAGTATAAAGGAACCTTTCGATCCAAAGAATTACGGTATACAATAACGTCTTATTTTTGTCGTTTTGATAATGTCCCTTGTTGATTCTTAAGTGAGTGTCGATGATGCTGAGGTTTTCGAAGAATTTGGACAACTTACTCTCATAGAAGACCAAGAGGATAACTGAGAAGGAATATTCGATGAAAGGCCATATTTGGAAGATTTCTTGATCGGTGCAGCACACTAAAGTAGAATAGGAAGTGGTGATGACTAAAGCGACACAATAAAGCCTAGTGAGAACTTTGAGGATAGGTTTGAATTTAAAGACTTTGAAGTTGAAACCCGAAATCAATAATAAAATTAGCACTGGCTTGTACAAACGAAGTATAGAATGATTCGATTTCGGTTGATTGAAGTTCTGTGACTGCATGGCTCAAAAATTTTAATTGAAATTCCAAACTATTACACATTAAATAATGAACAAAATAATGAAAATGTTAAATGATTATGAAAATTTTCTATATTAAATATTTGTATTGTAACCACAAACTCACGTCAATATCGTACGCTAGTTGATTGTCAACACCAACTCGGATAAAACGGACGAAACTGGCGAAGCGAATGGCGAGAAATGTTAGCGTATTGGATACTATCCTATTCGTAAATACTCAATTAATTCAATGAACAAGTATAAATAATATGACAATTTGAAAAAGGAATGAAAATTTGATGACGATTTGAGAAAGGTTGCAGGCAAATGCTAGATGCGACAAACCGGGGACAGAGCGCGATGGCGCTCATTGGGAAAGGCCTATGTCCAGCAGTGGACTGAGATAGTTTGATGATGATGATTATGATGAAAATTTTATTTCAGTTGAACCACGTATAAAATTGTCAAAATGTACATTACACTAATTTATACTTTCGTTACACACATATTAACATCAGCTTGTCGTAGTCTCCAGTCAGATATAGGCCTCGCCTACCATGTTTTTGTCCATAAGCCTCACACTCAGCATACGAGTCATCTACGGTCATTTACGATCCTGCCCGTTAGCGGATAGGCTGTGGTTAGGCTGCGCTATACAGCGCCAGCCAAAGCCAAGCGGCAAATATAATTTAAAATCCAATATTAAAACAATGGGGATTGAATCTGATTACAGCAACGGCAATATACCAAAAGTAAAGCTTTGTAACTCATATTGTATTGACGTGAACTGACCACCGCTCTCACAAAGGCATTTCAGTTCGTTTGTGTTGAATCGACAGTTGACACTGAAATTTCAGTTACTATGCCGTAAAAAGCGCTCATTATTCGATGCGGAATTATTAAACATGTATCGAAAAGTAAATGGAAAGTTACAAGTTATACAAACAAAAATGTGGTATTTACTATTTTTTACATATGAGACGTGAGGGACAACGACGTTTTATTGACAGAATGAACTTAACATCATGCCTGTTATCGTGAAACAGTGAAATGTGAGATTGTAGTCAGGTACTACACTATTTTGCCTACCCCGTCGGAGATTTAGGCGTGCTTTTTCGTTTTCATCTATAATAAATTACTATACCATCTAAATTAAAAGAAAGCTTAAACATGCGCGTTTCTATTTATGTTAATTTTTTACGTTCGCCCAACTCGCAATAAAAGTCAACATTAAATTGTTTAAGGCTCCCCATTAGTGCATCACATGCTCTTACCCTATTAAGTTGTTATAGCGTGAATCAGACCGGATTTGATTCTTTGCGTGGATACGGCAAATCTATCACTTCATCGGTTATGTGACAAGTTTTAAATATACTCCGACAGATGGCGTTGCACCTATCCCAAATCACCTATTTGAGATTGATAAATAAAATTATAAATAATGATAATGGGATTTTAAAGCCATTGACGGCCTCGTTGTTCGAGTAGTTCCAAAGAGCGACTGCCGATTAAGGGATCCTAGATCGGGTGCTACTGGATTTTTCTAATTAATATTTATAATAGAAATTTCTTGTAGTGATTCGGAGTGTGGATCTGTGGCTGATGTATGGCAATAGTCTTACCACCTATGCCATGGTGTGACGTAAACGTAACTGGTGGAGCCGTGAGTATGACCTACATTCCTCTGTCTACCCTTTCGAAGATTACAGGCGTGATGTGATTTTTTTAAATATTATTTTTAAATAAATTAATCAAAAATAAATTATAAATAAAACAATATAGCTAACTTCATGGAATAAGTATACCGCATCGCAAGATATTTTCACACAGCCTCAACTCGAGCCCCTCTTCACGATCGTCGTTAAGCTGAATGATTGAGAACTTACGCTTTCGACTTCATTGCTTTCAATTTGTTCCCTATACAGGTTGTTTGGGTATTCTTCGTGTGTATTTTTGTATTGAGTATTGTATTTTTTTGTTGTATATTGCCACGCCAAGTCTTTTATTGAGCAGGCACAGAACAACAATTAGTATTTTGCTGTACTTGGGACTAGAAGAACAGAGGAGAAACACTGAAAAATTCCAACATCATGCAAAGTATTATAACATAAAGAATACATCTAGGAAACATAAAGGAAGAAGGAAGGTTTTATTGATATAAGTTTGCGTCTTGCATATTCACGTTTGTAAATTGTATTTTAAAGATAACTGAACATATATATTTAAAAAAAGTAATATAACGCGTGTAATCCTGAAGGGGTAGGCAGAGGAGTCTAGTATACTCCTAAGTTTTTCCAGTCATGTTTATGTCTCACCATGGAATATGTGATAAGTCTATTGCCATACAGTGGGTACAGATGTATGTATATAGAAAACGAATTAAAACATTTTTGGAACCTCCTGTATACAGGAAAATCGCAGGTCACAATGCTCAGTGAAGCGCGCGGGGAGAGCAGCAACGCTGTAAATAATAATGCCGTATTTTCCCTTATTTGCAGGAAAACGACGTTACACTTATATATAGCGCAATACATAATTACGGTGTTTAATGTTAAGGGTGGTGTAGATATTAAAAATTGAAAAGATGTATAAATAATGGCCACATTGCTTACCCCGTAACGGGCCGAGCGTGGCAATATGATACTATATAATATTTGGGAAGAACTTACGAACAGTTAGCCGAAACTTGAAAGCAGCTATGTTGACCTGACAACAGGATACAAAACAGTTACTGATAAGGATATATGTATGTATAGTTAACTGGACATCCCTAAAGGAAACAAACATTCGTACTCATCACGGTAATATTCGCCGATGTGGTAAGCGAATCCACAAATTTCAGGTGAACAGTCAGGCCTCTTAATTACTTGGCCATTACTAGGACAGTTCATTGATTTAAATAATAATAATATTATTGCATAATATTGAATTCGGGTCAGTATAGAAGCTTGAACATATTAAACGTATATAAAGGTATTCCTTATGAAAGGCAGATACGCAAACTATCTCTACAAGTATATACTAAGTATATGAACTCTATTCAAGATTTTAATCGTACTAACGTAGACTCTACGGGCACCATTCCCGTAGAGTCTACGTTAGTATGATAACAAGGGTACTATGTCGATCAGCTATGTTACTAGGCTACGCAAATAAGATACGTTAATAGACTAAGCAGATAAGCAACGTTAATAGGCTCTACAATGATAAGCTACTTCAATAGGCTACGCATCTCTTGAAGTAGCTTGTCTAAGCTGCGTAAATGGGCTACGTAAATAAACTACGTTAAGACGCTACCTATACACGAAAGTTTCGATATTTATACGCGGTAGCGACACAGATAGATGATGTTTAGCAGTACATTTTTTACGATCTTTAATCAATTTCCAATTATTGCGCTTTTTACTACTAACCTTATTCAGAAGTCTGCAAAGTAAATATTACGAGTTTGAGATGGTGACTAATCAATATAGTTTTTAAATACTAGTTGTGTTCAGTAAAATGGACAGAAGGCCTTCTAGAATTGCGGAAAACGCAGCGCGCGTGTAGTAGAATGTAAAAAGTAATGGCATCTATTCGTTTTCTTACAATTTGTTCTTTTTTACACTATTCGCTTCACAGTTCTAAGTTGTATTTCAGTAGCTCATTTAAATGTATAGCAAGAAGTCAAGTCAGCTCTAGAATAAAAGTAACGAACAAAGACTACGCGATACGGTAGTTCTAATGCTTTGGTAGTTTTATAAGGTACGCGTTTGATATACGACGAAGAAATATAAAGTATTGAAATGATAATACGAACTTTCGGATTTAAGACTTAGCAATTATTTATATTTCACTATTAAACATTTCGCGATTATATTTATAAATAATTATATTTATCGGCTATGCTTACGGACACTTTTTCGGGGTAGCCCAGTTAATTTCGAACTATTCCGAGATTCCTCTTCAGGGACTCTCGCCGATGGCGGTACGTAGGCTGTGTTTGACTGTGAAACTAATCGAAATATATTGTAAAAAAGACCTGAGTATAGCCGTTACATAATTTAATTAGGCATTTTTATGGTTGTATCTGTACATAAGTCTAAGCATATTCTTTGATAAGTCTAATTATGTAAATAATATAAGTTGATAAGTCTAAGCATATTCTTTGATAAGTCTAATTATGTAAATAATATAAGTTGATAAGTTTAAGTATGATCTCTAAGGCGTGTCAGATTTTACAACCTGCACTTTGCTAGCGCGGCAAAATATGACCTTGATTCTCTTAAGCCTTTTCTGTGACGAGTCCCATGTCCAATAGTGAAACGATAAAAGAAAGTTTAGAAAAAACGTAAATTATTATACTTATAACCTTTATAACTTTATAAAGGTTATCAGTAACTACCGTCGAGTGTCAATACGATTTGAACGGAGAAAACTTTCGGCATAGCAATAAATGTATAGATCATTTATTTATTTAATCATGAGCAATTCTCGTTGTTTAAACGTTATTCGAATGTAAAAATTCAAAGATTTCTTATAGTTAATACTTAATCTTAAACTTTATACGGTTTTTTTCATTTTATCAACCTTTGAATAAAAAATATCTTAGGTATTCGAAATCCATATTTCGTCTTAATAGTCTCGTTGCAGCGTATATATTACCTTAGGAAGTAGGTTGTATAAGAAAAGAAAGTAAATTGTATCTTTACCTACAATTAATTTACCTTTCCCACAAAAAGTTCGTAGGTTATTAATTATTATTATTGTTAATCGTATTCTTTTTCAGGTCAGTTCTTGGGCCAATGACGGGAACATTTATGAAAATACTACATAATCCCATTAGAGATAGGTATATGTACCTGCATCAGAATATAGGATCTGGAATTTTTTTGTATACATTGGATTTTAGCCCGGATATCCTGTCGTTACCCGTTCGCGGTAGTACGATCCAGTAAAAAACCTTTGTGGTCTACTCGAGACAATCTCCATTCGAACCGTCTAAATTCAGGTTTTTGTTCAACCACCCATGAGAAGCACAAATTGCATCGTATTACGCTCCCACAAAGGGTATGAGTCGTTGAATTTAATAGTAAAAAATTCTACCATCGGTCAGTGGACAAAGAAGTTGGTCGGAGCAATTTTCTACTTCATAGAAGTGCCGGATCGCGTGCAAACGGGTTGTAATTTTGGATGTGATAACTGGTTTTGTTTTTGCTCCCGATGTTAATAATTGATGCTGTAATTTTACGGTCGTGGTGGTACCTGTTGGTCTCCAACTAGTTGATATATGGCTTGATATGGCAAATCTCATTCCCAAGTTTCAGTTTGGGTGACACAACAGGCTGTAATAATTGAAGCCACCGAGTCGCTACGGAGAATATAATTGTAAATAATTGTGATTACTTGTCAAACGGAGCATTGATTCTGTACATCTCCTATATAATAATCAATATTGAATGCTATGTTTCTCCATATAGTTAAGATGTTGGAAGTGTCCACTAGTGAGCTCAATGTAAATACCGCATCCAATGATTACCGCATCGCACTTTTACAACGACGCCTCACCGGTCGTTGACTGCACCGTGGAAGTAAGGACTTCGCTGGAAAGTTTTGCACAAAGGGTCGATTATAAATAAAAAATAAAAGAAATCGTTAATACCCTTGTGTGTAATCCCCTTGATACTGCGTTTGTCTTTATCATTGCGCTCAAACGGAGCATTTAAAGCCTGTAGCTAACGCTGAAAGCACCCAAAGCAGTTTTTGACGAAAAACAGCAACGCGCTGGTAAAGAAGAGATTAACGCGATGTTGGGTGATTGAGTTTGATAGCTGAATTTTAAAAATAAATATATTTGTAATTTATAGGTACATTTTTTCAAATTCTACAAAGTTTTCTTTCGCTTTATTGTTTGAGAGATCAGTTAACCTGA
>DWMG01002551.1:0-13064 GCA_018244855.1 Elbella merops
AAAAAAAAACGTAACATCACGCCTGTAATCCCTGAAGGGGTAGGCAGAGTAATATATTACGCTAACTTTTCACCAGATTTAGGTAGCGTGAAAGGAGTTTGTCCATTGTCCACTTTTTCTATCATCATCATCATCATCATCAGCCTGTTCCCGTCCACTGCTGGACATAGGCCGCTCCAATGGCACGCCACTGAGCTCAATCTTCAGCTCTTCGCATCCAACCTCTGCCAGCCACTTTGCGTATATCGTCACTCCACCTAGCTGGGGGCGTCGTCGCCTATCTATTATCGACAATATGGAAACATTCGTACCGCCATTAATTTATTCGCATCCTTTGTATCCTCCAGGGAAACGCCGATAAGTAAAATGCCAATTAACCATTCATAACCTCATAATACAGTAATTACTAAAAGATCAATTCGGCAGCTAAGGTAATTTTGAAAATTGCTGTGTATATATTGCAGGCTCGTAACTCGTAAACATACGGGGCTATTTAAGTGTTTTAAAAGTAGCTCTTAGTAAAAATATCTTACGTATGTTTTCTCTATCGACGAAGATGAAAGTTTTTAGATTGAAGTACTTCATACAATACCTATTTTATTAATATTAATATTTTAATAGGTACTTTTTTAAATTATGACGATAATTTTATTTTCGTTTTATTATTATCAGGTGCATAAAGTAGTAGTAGGTATGCTCCTCTAGTTAGTGCAGTTGTGAAATGACATGCTGTAGCTTTGTATCATAATACGTTGATTTCATTTTTCCATTCCTTTTAAAAAATCATAGATTAAATAAACTTTTATATCAGACTTGAATACATCTAAATACTAACAATTCTACACCATTTAACACTTCTTAATATTTTTGCAACCAATTAGGTAATTTAGTGTTGGAAATATTCATATAATATGACATGATATATGACATAATATCTTAACATCGCTATCCAGCGATTCTCGATTGACTCTCTGTCCTCTCTGTTTGCAAATAAATATAAAACATTTAAACATAAGACATTTTGAAATAATGAACTGAACAAAAAAGCCGCGTGCTTGCAAACAGTTTGTTTACGTATATTTCACTTGAGGTAATCTTCCTTATAAATTCGATTCGCGACTGGAATTAATACGTGCCACGTTAATCGAACAAATTGTATTATTCAAGCTCCGTCCACCGCGGAATTTGTCTTTTTGCTACGTTTCCTTGATGTTTCATACCCTTTAAATACGTTCTAATACTGTTTACATCCGTTAGCTAATGAACGGTGTACTTAGATTTAAAAGTGTGTGTTGATATTGTCATTATAAATGTATATTTTCGTTAGGTGATTGTAATGTTTCTTATTTTCGAATGACACTAATTTGAAGTTATTTATTTATTTTTACGTCTCTCCTATCTTTACAGGTATAACCTAATGCGATATAGTGGCCTTATTATTATAAATATATTATTAAACTATACAAATATAACTACTTATGTTACTAAAATTTTACCGATTTGATTTTCTAGTGTAAGTATTGTTTAAACAGTAGCATATTTTAAATGTTGTCAAAGAAAACATAACAAAGTAATCGCAAGTAACAGGATTGAAAGACTACGGGTATAACTAGGAACTTGGAGAGTTCACCTTGATAACTAATTGATTCTTACTGACTTTCAGTTTTCAGCAAATTCGAATCACTGTAGGAAGATTTACCTCCGATACCACTATAAAGTATACCACCATATAAATCTTCAACAAAAACTTGAGAATCTCTTCTCTTAACTTAGTTTGAAGGGGATTCTGTGAAGTGCTTAGTTAAAAATTCCCGGAGCGAGAAAGCGTCCTGCATTTAAAAATTTGATAACTTGGGCGTAAATGTGCTGTTTGACCGTGAATTAGCGAGCGATATTGTATATTGTAGATAAGGTTATTGTTTTATAGAGAAAACCATCCCTCTATTATTTTACTAAAGGACATTATGGTCTCCCAAAAAGTATGTCAATAATTACAATAATTGGATAACTATTAAAGTTATCACAGCGTAAATATTATAATGCTCTTCCAAGTTATTTGTTGGCAGCGGAAAAACATTTAAATTTCGATCTCCTCCAGATTGTCTCACATGTTTTAAATTGAAAAAATCGATTGCTTTGATCGTTGATGATAAATCATGAGAAAACCTACACGCCTTTGCCCCGTGCAGATCTGATAATATGAGAGGATATCTACGCCTTATCTCAATTAATGAAAACGTTATATAGATTACTGATGAAATTGATGATAACGATAATTATATAGTTAATAGCCTATCAGAGTCAAGAGGGCTTCATTGAAAAGGATGTTAAGGGAGTAGGAAAGGTCTCCCTCCATATACGGGTATATATCTATAGAAAACCTCTCAATAAAAATCGACGAATACATCTTCTTAGTATTGAAACCTACATAGTTTCATCATAAAAGTGTAAAAAAATTAAAATAAGCGAACAATTTGTCTTTAATTACTTTAATATTAAATGGAAGAGTGCTTGTGCCCGATGTCCGGTACATGGCAATAGGCTTACAACCTATTATTCCATGGGACATAGAAGTAACTAATGAAACATGGGAGTGTCCTACATTCCTCTGCCTACCGCTTTGGGATTTACAGGCGTGATGGTAACCTATTGTTTACGAGTGTATCGTTTAATCGTTGGCAATGATGCAATTCGATAAATGTTACTCGGAAAATGTATTTTGAAGAGCATTACTATTGCTTGTCTTAGTGTTGAGACGTCTTCGTGCAAAGTGAAGGATGAAAAACATAAATAAAACGGAAAGACTGTAAAGAGCAGTTTCCAAAGCAAACCGAAGACGCTTGGAAATATTGAAAATGTTTTTGAGAAGCTGGCAAATATTAAAACATACATTTGCTTTTTCAATTACTTCAGTAGTTGTTTTGCATTTCCTATATTGGGAAGAAGGTGTTTTTATGCATTCAGCATAAGTGTGAGGAAAAGGCTTATGATGATCAGGCCTCATACAGAGTGCCAATGCAATTAAACAATGCATAGAGTAACGGAGAATACTTGGAAGACAAACGATGCTGAAGGCCGAAACAGGATACGGCGAGCTGACGACAGGGCACGTTGGAGTTTATTAGAAGAAGCTTTTATCCAGCTGTGTACTGACAAAGGCTTTTGAGGTGAATCGATCCTTAAGGAAAAAAAGTCGTGATACCAGAGTATGGAGCCCATTGGCAAACACTCACGAGTTTTTACCTGACAGGTCCATAGTAACACACCTATCCCTGGCACTTGATCTCTTACTAGTTTTGCGGTTTTGTAAATAGGGCAACAAGTGGCCTCAAGAAACAGATCATAGTCCAGCGCATTCGTCTACCTGATCTGCGTCAGACCTGTATGTATATATTTCAATCTGTATGGTACTCGAAGACTGCTCTCTCAAAATAACTGTGCAAGTATTTTCTAGGTGGCAGCAGTGATGCTGCAGTTTTTTTATTGCCTTTCTTGACCCCTGGACAGACGATGAATATTCATGATTTCTACGTGTCATTGATTACACATGGCTGAGGGTTACAGGTTTGTTAGAAGAACGTACTAGAATATAAAAATAACGACTGTGTATCTAAGCATACAGGACCCTTGAGTTAGCTGTTTGCTTTAACGTGCAGACTTATCAGCTCCGTGGGCGTTACACCTAAACTGTTTGATATTTGTATAGGGTTTATTGCTTGTAAAACTGGTTTGCTTGACTATTTTAAATTTAAATTTATACATTGACGTTGTATGTTTTTGTTGACAACGTCCTTGATAAGTACTATATTGATGTCAAACAGTCAAATAATTAAATGTCACTAATTATATCAATAAATAAATCAATATCAACACAATAATCAATCTATGTACTAATACGTGAAGCAAAAACTTTGTACCCTTTTTTACGAAAATTGCGCGGACGGAGAAGTATGAAATATCGTACACTTATAGTTTATATAGAGAAGGAGTGCAGAATGCTAAAATGTATGTGTAATATGTATTACAAATACCTTAAATTGAATTAAATAAACCATTTATTATTTACGTTCCTATTGTCAATAAGTAGCACAGAGGAAAGATTTACATAAGTGTAGTCTAGGACATTCGAACCTGGACAACGCTCAAACTGATTTTTTTATGATTTACGATCGATTTTAGATCGCTACTGGACCACTAGTATGCATAATAATATAAATAATATTGACAGTAAATAAATTATTATCAATAATAACCATCTCAACATCGGACAAAACGACCAAATCGATGAAAATATAACATAGGTTGCGTATATTCGCGTATACCATCGGCTGCGGAAGGGCGGTTCAGACCTTATCTAATATTTTGTCTTTCGATAAGAAATATGTATGTAGCAAATGACAATAATAATAAAAATTCTCTCAGCTCACAATCTTACATTTCACTCGGCGATAGCAGGTTCATTAATACCACAATGAGCCGAGCAAATCCAGACGCTACAAGCGCTCTAATCCCGGGAACTATTTGCGTTCCTTGGATATTAATTACTATTGCTCCGGGAGTTTGTAACCCCGTGTAAAGATCTGTTCCTGGTTACTGTGAATTATTCCAAAGTGTACTCAGCAATTTTCGGGTGAATATTTAAACCTGAAACAAGGAAAGTTTTGTTTATTTCTTATTGTTTGAAGTATTTTAAATAGTGTTTTTAAACTTACATTTAAATGTTAGTGTTGATGTATAAACTAATTAGGTACATACTCTGTTGAAATGTGAAAATTGAAATCGTGAAACGTGTGGATAGGTACACTCCTACGTATCACCAGTTACGTTTTTAAGTACCATGGAACAGGTGGTGAGCCTATTGCCATACACCGGGCATACATCCAGACTCCGAGTCACTACTAAAAAAGCTAAATTAGAAAAATCCAATAGTGCCCGACTCGGGATTTGAACCCAGGATCTCCCGATCGGCAGACCCTCTTGCAGCCTCTCGACCAACGAGGCAGTCAAAAAACATAACATTATTTAAATAACATAATTATTTTGCCATAAATTTGTAATTTTAAAATTGTAATTTTAAAATTTGTAATTTTAAAATTCAAAGCCTGCGAATTTATATATAGATCAGAACAATCCTGTATGTTCCGGGAGCTATGACGTCACACGAATCGATTGGTGTTCAATGACACAGACTAATGACTGTTCAGGATGAGGAATTAATCAGTTAATCCAGTAAAATTAACTTTGTCGTATGTAGGATTTATATACGTCAGATTATGCCCGTGATCCCAAAGGAGAAGGCAGAGGAGTGTAGTACATTCCCACGTTTCACCAATTACGTTTACATCCTATGGATTAGCTGGTGAGTCTACTGCCATATACCGGGCACAGATCCAGACCCCAATAGTACCCGAACCGGGATTTGAACCCAGGACTCCCGATTGACAGTCGCGCTTGCATCCACGCGATCAACGAGGCAGTCATGTTGGGTTAATATGTTAAACTAATTTATCAAATTCTTTCTCTTTTGTCTAATAAATAAAGCACAAATCAATCTCATTTGTGGTCCAAAATCAGTATATGCAAAAAGTTGGATTTGAGAAATATTAATTTCGTTCGACAACGTTTTATTAAAAAATATAATAGGTTCACCATATCATTTTTGTACTACAAATTCGCACAATGATACAATGAAATTCTCAATAATCCTATGTAAACTTTAAAACGGAAACTGCCATGAATCGTCTTTTTATTTACTGCCAGAGGATTTTTTCAATAATTTTTCGAAATCTTCAAGCTGACTCAGCTCTATTATGGATACGAAGAGACAAACACACTATGAAAAGGCCAAGCTGTTTGTATTTCAGTAAAAAAAGTAGCAGACGAGAATAAGATTAGTAGGAAAGTAATGTTAACGCCAGTTAGTTCAGATAGTAGAAGTTAGTAAGATTTCTGTATTCAATTGGTCAACGTATAGCAGGAAAAGAGATGTTAACATGGTAGTAGTAGTTAATGTAACATCACCCCTGTTTTCCCCGAGGTAGGCAGGTACTACATACAAATTTACGAACATGGGAATATATTAACATTTCCATCTCAGTTACGTGTACATTTAGTAGTAGTAGTTTTCAAATTAAAGTCTGATGGTCATCTATTCTAAATCTGGCCGTGATCAAAGTTCTTGCATTCTTGTAGTTTATGATTTGAATCTGCACAGCTATTGAATGCTTCCGGTTAGGCCATAACTTATATAGACGTAGAGTTATAACTGTTATATTTCATACGATTGAGAAATCTATCACAACTGAGGTCCAGTTCACTTGTTAGGTAAGATTACAGAGTCCGTTAATACTACATAATACTGGCAAATCTAGATCTAAGCGCCAACTGCTTGTTTCCCGGATACTAATTACTGTGTTGCCATTGCTGTGTGCGTTGCAAGATTGTGAGGGATTACTCGTATTATTAGTTATTGTAGCAGAATAATTTGACTCATTCAATTATATGTATATATGATAGAGATGTTAATGGTGGGGAATATTAAAAGGTGGTTTATAAGTGAACAAAATTTAGATATTTCAATATAACAGCCGTTTACTTCTATCGTAATTGTAAATGCACGTATGATTCTCATTTAATTTACAATGTTACTTAGAGTGTAGCATCTTTGCCCAGCAAGTGCTTGATCACGCTTACCTTAAAACATTGCAAGTTTTAAAAATCTATAAAAACAAAAGTGGGCAAGGATTTTGCTCTAGAACATCAATCATCTAGAACATCATCTAACACCGTTAATATACGAAAATATTCTATGCGGTAGATACACCAATGAGGTATCCATGATACTAAACTATATTTTATAATGTTTGGTAGAATTCAGGACGAACAGAAATACCACTGCGTACCGTATATATTTACCGTAGATAACCATTAACACTATTGTTTCTTCTGTAGAAATGACATCATATAAAATATTTAGCAACAGATACGTCAAATCTCTGCGAATCTGCACTGAAATAACGCACAGGAATGAGCTTTACGCTTTCTACATTTATCGGCAGGGCATTTTTCTATTAGTGGAATGGAGAATGGGAATTCAAACGGGTCAAAGTTTTAGCGTGACGTTGTTTTTTTTTAAGCTTTATCAAGAACATGTCATAGCAGTATTGCATTTGTTTATAATTCGATAGGCTAGCGTTCGGCCGCTAGCCCGCCTAATGGATAGTGCAGATACATCTCACCATGGAGCACGCATGCCTAGAAAAATCCTATTCACCCTTGCTTTAAAGAGTTGTACATGTTATGTGTCCGAAGACACAGTCGCTGGTGAGCATTCCATTCCAGATAAAGATGTATTTATCTGGAATGGATGGATGGTATTATGTTGTATCTATGCAACACACAAAAAGCGTCGAGCAATTTGCTGAACCAATAACAACCGAAACACCTGAAGCAAATCCCTTAAGCGCGACGTATATCACTGAACACGGAACGTCTTCGCTGTGGAAAGGCCCAGGATGTCGTCACATCCATTTCGTCGGGTGATATATGCGGGGGTCGACCCGTATCCAATGCTATGAAATTGTCATAAAAAGTAAAATACTGTTATGACTTCGTATAAATCCGATTATCTGATGAGGTGTAACGTTTATTCCGTACGTTGGGAGGTGTATCCCTTGAAGAAGACATACAGTTTTAAGGGCTTAATAAAGCTTAAGGGTAGTAAAATTTATCTTTTGGCCTGGTATGCCAGGGATATCAAATATCGTACGGACTTGTCTATCCATATAACTAAACGAAATCTGTAACGTACTAAAATAGAACGTGTTTTTAAACGTGTTGTTTTATAAAAAAAAACAAAATGGTCGCATCAAAGCCCAAAAAACCTTACGCTTAGCAACGATCGTCTATTTATATTTTCATTGAAATTTAATAATTTTCTATTTTACTGCTAATTTGTAGATCTGTGAATGATACAGCAAATGTCTTCTCATTTGATACCACTATAGATATTGTATTTATGTGATTGTACAATGAAATTCAAATGAGACAATCTACTGCAGACCACATCTTCAATTACTTAGCGCGTCCTGCATTCATGGTGGATAAATCAAACGCCGATCCATTCGCCCAACGATCGATCAGCTCCATTTCCACTGTGGCCTAAATGGAATTGAAAAGTGAAAATTTCTTTTGGCATACTGGCCGCTGTTCCGTTCTAGCATAAAATGGGTGCTGATTACGACTCACTTTCGAGTCCTTATTTTAATAGCGAATTCGTTATAAAAACTTCGTAGGTTCATCTATTTGTGTATGAATGGCGTTCATATTATAGTAAATACTAGTTTGTTGTAATATGTGTGGTGCTTACTATAATTATTGTACATTTTTGAACTCGTTCATTGCCATCTTTGGCGTTTTAACGGAAACGCGTGTGTA
Source organism: Elbella merops (assembly GCA_018244855.1). Classification (NCBI taxonomy): domain Eukaryota; kingdom Metazoa; phylum Arthropoda; class Insecta; order Lepidoptera; family Hesperiidae; genus Elbella; species Elbella merops. The sequence goes on from DWMG01002551.1 coordinate 8,437, forward strand.
GGGGTGAAATTGTTTGATTATTTTTAAAGGATTTTTTATATATTATATGACTATTTGGAAATCCACCCCAAAATGTTCTCTGCGGAAAACACATATAAATTAGCAAAACTTTCGTTTTTTCTACTTTAATTTAAGATTTCTTACTGTTTGCAATAACATTTAAATAAAAAAATCTTACCAACATTTATGTTAGTAAATCATGTACTAAATCTGATACAGATATACACATTTATAATACCAGAAGTTACAGAATAATCCTCCAAAGTAAATATCAGTAAATAATTTATATAGCCATACGTGAGACATTATAAATGTAGCGGTATCAAGAACTCATAAGCAATTATCCACCCCGCGCATGTGCAAAGGTAGTTACATATGCAGACTTCAGATAACTTTCACAGCGATTGTTACAGTCACAAAAGTGGAAGCAAAGAAATAAAAAAATGAAAAATGATTTATTCATGGCAGCTTACGCGGTTTGCTCATGAAATAAGAAAAAAAATGAACAGGAAAAGAAAACGGGAAAAACTTCTATCTACTCACACTCATGAAATAGGAATGCTTAAGGGACAGGTGATGTGCTAATGTGAAACCTGCAGCATTTCAATATGATGGATAGTACTCGTACAATTTTTGTCTTGTTCGTAAATTTAGTAAATATTGTTACAATATATTTATTCAACATAAATAATAATTTTCCTCTGCCTACCCCTCCGGAGTTTACAGGCGTGTTGTTACGTTTAATAACTTTACGTAAATAAAGTAGTAATTAAACATAAATAAAATAGCTACTAATATAATGTAATATCCAAATTTGTATTTCAATCGTGAAAGGGTAAAGGATCACTAGAAAGTAAATACCGTCCGAATATTTTCTTCGCGGTATGTTGGGTGCATTTTTCTACGCAGTTATTCAAATATTAGTTAAGTTAGATTATTTATGAAATCATTAAGCCCTGATGCAACGTCATAGTTCGTTGTACATTTTAAACTTGCGACTATTAATATATTAATTATTAGAAGTTTGTCATCCAAAGACTCCTCTTATCTTTATCGACTAGACCCGAAGGACTAAATTTGTATTTTATTCCATTGAGTATCAAGCATTAGAGTGACTCCCACACTCTTTAAACCGTATGTAATGCAAACTTTGCTGTTTAGCAGCAAAAGTATCTGGTAGCTACTGTAGTTGCATCTTGTGCAATGTAATTTGTTTTACTGTTTTTATTGCAGTATGGCTTCATTAGCGATAAGGATTAGCAAGCTGAAGTGACAGTGGGCTGGTCACATCTGTCGCAGAACTGATAGCCGCTGGAGCAGACGTGTCCTGGGGTGGTGACCGCGACTTGGCTAACGTGGCGTAGGACGCCTTCAGCTAGGTGGAGTGACGATATACGCAACGTGGCTGGCAGTGGTTGGATGCGAAGAGCTGAAGATCGAGCTCAGTGGCGTGCCATTGGAGAGGCCTATGTTCAGCAGTGGACAGGAGTGGGCAGATGGTGATGATGATGATGATGATGGCTTCATTACTATAACAAACCTAGTGTTATAGATACATTTATGTCATAAAAATAATGACACTGAAAATATGAAATATGAAAGACCATATGAGATATGAAAGACCAGCAGAGCAATGGTAAGGATGAAAGGAAAATTATACATTCGCAAAACATCTGGGAGGTTCTAAAAAGATAATAAACTCCAAACAATCTTATGGAGATATAAAAATACACAAGTACACTTGTATTTCAATCATGGCCGTCTATAATCTGCCAACCGCACCTTTTATAACTTTTCAGATACTGTAAAATGTCCTCAATTGAGTTCAAGGATAGTCATAAAAAATTTAGCTCGTCAATAAATAAGGAATACATTTTTACGTTTATTTTATTTCCGTTTGATTGCTTATTTTTATTTTATCCGCCCAATTTATTTTCGATCTGCTATCGCGTCTGTATTACGAACGATTCATAAGTTATTATCTTATGAATAACATCGTAAAGAACAAAGAAAATTTGCTTCTTTGTTCAGGCCTTGTAAAGTTAAAAGTAATATTAATCAAGATGAACGTGAAGTTAGATATTTTCAAATTCTAAGTATCACAGAGCAGTAACAACACTAACAGTTATTTGTTCTGCGATTAGAAGTTCTCGAATTTTCTTTATTTATTGAACCGTCATAAAATTCACAGAACATCCTCAATTAATGATTTACATTATACTTAGGCTTTATATACGAGTATGTTATATAATTTCTAAAAGATGGGATGTAATGACTTTTTTCTTTAACATACTTTTTTTGTATTACATATTAATTGTGGTATGTTTATATTTCTAATAAATAAATATTTTGGAGTATTTACACAATTCATCATCTGATTTATAAGCTGACAATTCTTTTACTATGTTCACCAAACAGCTGCTAATAACGGATACGTATGTGCAAATAAATCTATTCACAGGGACATATGAGTATATACATTTTTACTAACCTACACAGGGAAAAAACACTTGTGGTAGTCAAACAAATGTTTATTCCGACGGGTCACTGTAGTCAATGAAATAGTTCTTTATCAAATATTCGATGAGATAGATTTGAGGTTTTTGTCAATAAGGAATCATAAATGGGACATTTCAACTCAATCCTGCGACCATGGTTCTATATATGTATGTCCTCTGAAGGTACATAATGGTTGTCCTCAGTAGTTAAGACTATCTGATTATAGTGTTCTTCAACTAAGTCATAACTATAAAGCAAGAAATTCGTTTATTAAATGTGCTATATTTACTGGAGCGACTAGTTATGTCCATTCAAATAGCAGAAATGGATATGGCCTAATTATTGCGTGAAATACTTAATTCAAAGTAAAAGCATTTTATTTTGTGCGGACAAACAGACAAGATAAATTTACGGCCTAATTTCAAAGGAAACCGTTATCAGTAAACTTTGTTCAGCATTTATCTTAAGCTTTGCGATGTCTTTTAACTTGGACGAGATCTCATAATAAAATGCTGGAAACGTCTGGAACGAAATTTCGGAAAATGAGATTAAGAGAATTAATTATAGGCTCAGTTTCAGGATTCTTTTTACGCGCCGTTAAAGTAAAATTTGGTTTGAGTGCAATACATTTGGGAACCGCTGCTGATGAGGACTCTTTGTAATATTATGGAGTGACGTAAACCATAACGAGCAGAGTTACTGAGGTTATATTGGTCAGTGGTAAGCAAAATTATGTCGTAAGTTTTAAATTTATCCCAATTTACAATTATTTGGGTGCTATAAGAAATAAAATCTTCAGGTGCAAATTGTATGAGGCATAGAACGGCAAAAGATAATTACTGATGACGTGCCTACTGTGTAGTTGATTACAGTCCCTTATACTGCTTGCTAAAATTTATTGTGCCAATACACAACAAAATCAAGCTTTATTTAAGGTGGTCCCATAAAAATTTGTAGGTAAGTAACAGATATTATCGATATATATTAGGCAGATATTTAAGTTATCGTTAAGTTCGTAAATGAGCAATAATTTTGGACCTACCGCCTTAATGGTACGCGTAATAATGAGTGAGATTTTAAATACTCGTTTTTTATATTTATTCGTCCAAATCGAACATCATAACTTTACTACGGTGGTCGATAGGGACCACCGTAATAAATAGTTTTGTATATTTCATGGAGGTCTGTCAAATTATTTTTCGTTAAAAGTAGGATATAGTTAAAACAAACGCATAGAATGATCCGTTTTATTTAGATATGCAAAAATTGCAATGAAATCGAAAAAGATTGTGTTACTGTTCTAAAAAAACGACCTCTTCACAAAGTCTGGTCTTATTAAAACTACCATTTTCTTATAAGAAAAAGTTATTTTATATATAAGCCTAACAGTTGCAGTTAAAACCTCTTTTAATTCTGTACTGTATAAAATGTCGCCATGGACACTTTAAACACTTTACAAGTAAAAGGAAAACGTATAACTAAGCAGAACAAGGAGTCCCAACAGAACTTGTCTCAGAACATTTTTGCAATTGCAAAGTTATTTCTCGCCTTTTCCGCAATTGTAAAGTTGTTTCTCGACTTTTCCGCAATTGCAAAGTTTCGTCTGTTGTGTTAGCTGAAGTCGTGGCGCTGGTGTCTTGTACCGATAACTGTAATATTGACTTTGAATTTTTTTGCTTCAAGTTTTCTGGCGCTTAAGATTAAACGCTGCCGTCTTGTTGGAAGTAGTTGTGGAAGTTTAAATTACCGTGATGTTAACGAGAATAGCGCGGGAACTTGTTTAATTGAATGTTACTTTGCGACGTCTTCGCATTTTGGTTTTTTAGCAGTTGAAAACCGCGTCACCACCATTATCGCTTCTTTATTTTCTTTGTGTTCTGGTGTTTATCAAAATACACTCAGACGTTTGGCAACTGAGTTAGTTGGTTTTTCTACAAATGAAAAATCATCAATGCACCAGTGATCACCAGTAACATTGTTGTCAATTTCGCAAATTTATGTTCTTTATTTAGAAATCAAACGAGTATAAGATATTAGATATCTCAAATTTGTGTCTATTAATTCATGTTCTGTATTCTATTTGTGGAATGAAAATAAAATGATTACCATGAAATGAAATCCAAACCGTC
>DWMG01002552.1:0-13063 GCA_018244855.1 Elbella merops
AATTAATTTAGTCTAAATTTTATCTAATATGTACAGAATAACTTTGGCCTTTAAAAAATCCGACGCTCCAAATTTAGGCCGCCATTTCGACCTTCACCCGACGAATATTTTTTAATACATTAATCTTGAAAATTTTATCATTTACACACCTCCACGGCCAATCGTCTTTTTATATCTTCCATTATTACCATAATCTACTAAATATTACGTATTATTATAATATATTCTCACACTGACATTTAATAGATTGCGTGATCAGAATGACTACATTTTACATACAATTTGTTCACACATTTATTATACTGTGTTATGAATATTTATGACTCCCTCTAATTAAGCTACATTGATTTGAACAATGCGTCTATTAACTGTAGTTATTTATCCATATACATAAATGAAAAATGTAATATCTATGTACAATTTTAAAAAGTTCACGAAAGTTTTATACGCAGTAACACTGATCTAAAATCACATTGAAATGTCAAAATTACAAGTATCTACCGCGAACACCATTCAATTATCCTATTTTAATAATTTACTATGTACACTACAATTTGTTTAAAATCACTAACTTTTAAATCTTCTTTGTTCGTTTTAATCACTGATAAATATACGTACGTCACTAAAAATATTTCGTTGAGGCTGTAGGCCTGTCAAACGGCTGTCACCACTTCACAATTTGGCGATATTCAAAGGGACGCGAGATCTGATGCTCTTCTCGAAGGTACAGGGACTCTTAGTTGAGCTGATCCGCGTCTATCCAGCCGTTCCATTGCGTCTAAGTCAGATGCATTGCGACGACAGAAGCTGCAGAACGCGCAAGCCAACGTATTTTTGAACGCGTTACGAAAGTCTCTATTGAAGTATGCGTAGATGATGGGATTCAGAGCGGAATTAAAATAACCAGTCCAAAACATAATCACCGTCACTGCTTCAGGATATTCACACGAATCGCACAATGACGTCGATAAGTAGAATAGGAAAAACGGCAGCCAGCAAAGAATGAAAGCACCCATGATGATTCCTAAAGTCCTTGCTGCTTTGTGTTCGCGCTTCATCTTAAGGATGTTTCTATCCTTGGTCGGTGTTGTCGCATTTATATGTAACGCACCGTTTTTATCGCCAACTTCTCTAGAATGTCGATGCATTAGCATAGCGTTGCCAGCTCTGGCGTGCAAAGCCTTCTCTTGGCGATTTGCTTCCTTGAATATTGCAAGGTAAGTGAATATCATAATAGTGCAGGGTATCCAAAACGATATCGAGCTTGATATGACGGCGTAAGGCTTATTTACTTTGAATTCGCACTGATTTAGCGCACGCGTTCGCAAATATTCACTTGTCGTGTACCATCCCATAAAGATTGGAGCGTAGGATATTGTTATGGGACTGAGCCATGTCGCTGCTAGCATCACGAACGCCATCTGAAAAGGGGAATGATATTGAAAAGATTACCAGCGCTACGTGCTACACAAATCCCTATAGGATGCGAAATACATTTATAAAATTATATAACTCAATTCGGCAATCCGTGAGAAACTTTTCTCGTCTTTATCTTATACAACAATTCAGAGGATTGACATTCAATTATATTACGTTTTGTATTGAGTTTATTATTTGTTGCCGCAATCGTCTTTGCTTCATTGCTTGGAAGTTTTGAGATTGTTGACTTTGCCATCATCTAGAACGTAGAAAATATTCCAAGGTAATACTAGACGTTGAAAACTTTTAGTAATACGATACGGCTCGCTGCATAAAAATGTCATAGCAATATTTTCTTCAAAATGTTTTTATTATAACATTACTGAATAAAATGAACCGTTCAGAAACTTTGTCTTTATAATGAAAATTTTAAACTTGTGAACAGCTTGATTTTACATAGACGCCTCTTCATTGGTAGTTCAGATAAATCTGTTTAAATACTAAGAGCTGTGGACTTACGATATCTCCCAACAAATGAATACCGAATTGGCAAACATTATGTTATAAGTGTCAAGATTTACAAGATCTATAAAATGATATGTATAAAATAACTATATTTTGAATAATCGGTTATTTCGTTTCATATTGACATAAATTCAATGTTATTACAACATAAATAGCACATCGCATTTTGTTCACAATGTGTCAAGTCAATGTAACCGCAATCTGAAAATGATGATAGAACCTCCGTAAAATAACATCGCTAAACGGATTCGCAAATTTTGTGGTTTTAAATATTTTGGGCATTTATTTGGATTCCGATAGAGTTTAATACTTCACATAAAATATTTTGAAATAATATCTAATACGGATTATGGAAACGTTCAATTGAAACGGCTTCAGATTTTTGATGAAAAGTACCCAGAATCTGTTTTTGTTGAAATATTTATTAAACGTCATGTCAATTTTTGAAAATGGCGACCTATCCATTTCTAAATAAAGCTAAAATTAATATCGAAGATACATTTTATACTATTACGAGTAAGTTAACATAAAAAATAACATTTGTTCAAACTTAATTTAACCTACGACATAAAAACACACCTTCTTTGTCATTTTGATGGGGTACTTCAGTGGTTTTACTATGGCGTAGTATCTATCCACTGAGATACAACACAGATGCAATATCGACGTCGAGGTGAAATATACGTCAGATGAGTTCCAAAGGTCACATATGACTGGTCCGAAGATCCATTCCCTGTAGAATTGCACGCTGAAGTTGAAAGGCATGACCACCATCGCCACCAGGATATCTGCGAAGGCGAGCGAGACGACGAAGTAGTTGGTGATGACGCGGAGTTTCCTGTAAGAAATTATAAAACTTATGAAATTGTTTTTGATGAATTACATCGTTTAATAAACAGTTCTCTTATACTATTGTACCAAATTTAAAATATTTGAATACCAACCTGTGTCTCATGACACTGACTATGACCAGCAGGTTGCCCAGCACGGCCATTATGACAATCAGCAATAAGACAGCGGTTCGCAGTTTGAACATTACCGCCTGAACCCATTGCTCATCGTCCACGCTCCGGGCGCCCGTCTCGTTGCGGGTCGCGTTTACTTGATCCATAAGGGGTGGCCTAGCGTACAAAGGACATTATTAAATCAACAAAACGTAGAAAAAATGCATATTATATTCAAATAAATTCGCTCACGAACACTTGCTCTAGTGCTTGTCAAATAATTTCACAGTTAACCTTAGGGTATGCTCTTATTCTAGAAGGTTAGGCACATTTAAAAATTAAATGTTTAAAATATTACTTGTGTGATAACAACTGCCACCTAGATCAGCGAATAAATTTAAGGCTTTGTATTAATTAGGAAACTTATTTACAGTCGACGTGAAAGGTATAAACAATTGTGCAATCCATTTCTAAATTAAGAATTTTTGAATTACAAAATGTGGTTGAATAAATAATCACATCACAAATAATAGAAAAACCTTTTTTTTTAGTATAATACACATCTGTCGTTTACCACATTGCCATATTGTTAGAAAGCAAGTGTAGAATTCTCATCCAGATAGAAAATTAAGGTAAAATACGGCAAATGTCAAGATGTGTTTGCGAGGCATTCTTGTCTGGCTGTCTCGCACGTCGCAGGTCTTGAGATTTAGTGACAGGTAGCTAAATTACGAAGACAAAAACAACATTTACGCTAACCTTAAATGATTATTCTAAGGGAACTTCGAGAAGAATACTTTATGTGTAGCTGTAGCAGAGATACGTACATACGGAGCGAGACGAAGATCAAGAAATGGAATTTTATATTGTTTTTTTGTTAAATATGTTGCCAATGTAAGTAGTAGAGATAGTAAAGAAAGCATAAATGCTCGGTAATGTAATTATTAATATCGTTTTTTTATAATTGCCTTTGTCATCACCAGCAATCCTTTTAATATTCCACTGTTAGAAACGAGTCATACAAGACTGAGAAACAATAAGTTCAAAGTGCGCAAGGGCCATAAGATTCTGAGGGCCCGTGTGCGGCTTCGCGGTCTATGCGGCAGAAGGATTATACCTAGTATTTTAATTCGCATTCCATAATATATTCAACTAAGGATGTAAATAAATAACTCCGTGAAAGTATTATATTTATTAATAGCAATTTAAAATGATACTACATTTTATTTTATTGTAACAATGTAACGTTAGATTTTATCATTAATTTTCACTATAAATACAGTAATACCTAAATCATTACGTGAAACGTTTATCTCGACATTTTATTCAGTGGTAGAAAGTATTATTTAAAAGTAGGATCAAATTCTAATACAGCGGTAGGTATAATGTAATATTCAAGCAAAATAAATTAAAAACGAAAGATCGTTAAAAGTAAATCATGAGTGTAAAAAAGTGAAATGAAGGCACACTCAGAAAACATAAAAGTAAGAAAAGGAAACCTAAAAAACCTAAAAATAAATTAAATCTGGCTACAGTATCAGCGATAAATTTTATCAATGTTAAAAGTAATTCCATTTCGGTAGATGAGTTTTACAAATTTTACTTCACCGCGAACGAGTTCAGAGCATGTAATGAATGATTACCATATTGAAGTAACAACATTTTCCTTTCAGCATCATCATTACCAGCCTACTCCCGTTCACTGCTGGACATAGGCCTCTCTATTTATACATTTTCCTTTATGTCTCTCAATTTAACAATAACAACAGTTCGTTAGTTAACAAGTGGAGGATGTTAAAACAATTACCCAATATACAAGTGTATAAATCGCTAATCCATTATCTATGTAGATGAAATTTGTGACGTAAAATGATTGATAGACATTTATTAAGTAATTAGACTGCCTCGTTGGTCGAGTGGTTGTAAGGGCAACTGCTGATCCGGAGGTCCTGGGCTCAAATCCCGGGTCGGGTACCTACTATTGAATTTTTCTAATTTAGATTTTCTAGTCGTAATACGGAGTCTGGATCCATGCCCGGTGCATGACAATAGGCTCAAAACCATGGGACGTAACCGTAACTGGTGAAACGTGGGAGTATACTACACTCCTCTGCCCACCTCTTTGAGGATTATAGGCGTAATGTTACGTGTTATTAAGTAATGAAATTGCTATTACTGCCATTATGACTCTGCTTTTTTATTTATATTAAACTGAAATAAACAAATTCATACGCTATGGTAATCGACATGAGGTTCTTAAATTGTTATCGAATTATTATATCGAATCATAATATATTTAGGATGACAGCATTCTCCATTTTTCTACGATCTCGTACACTTTACATTTACAAATATGTATAATCATCTATGATATTTTTCTTTTCGGCCTCACTGACAAAACCATTATTGAAAAATCAGTGTCTTATGACAAAACTGAATAAATTTATCCACGTAAAGAAAATTGATTACCTTTATCTCTCCTGTTTAACTCTTGTTATATCTGTCTGTTCATTTCCACTGTCTGTCTCGCGCCGTTTATCGTGTATCTGTTCATAGACCATCATAACATAATTACAGCGAATCGTAAGCCACAGTTAATCGTTCGTTTGAGTGATTGGATTTCATCTTTTTCTTTTTAACTGTGTCCGTTCTCTTCTCGACGGACACATCTATACACATCTTCAGTTATTTCGACATCATATTTTTTGGATTCGATGACACGTTGGTTTTGTATAGTCACATAATTATCTGAAACAAGAAGAAAATATTTATAGTTGATCGTTTAGTCTTACATGTTAGGTGAGATGCTTAAAAACTTTGTCCAAAAACCCATTTTTTTCAATTAAATGGCTTAATTCAAGAATATTAACTGGGCACGCCTCCCTCTGTAAATGTTTTCATTAAAATTATTACGTAGCAAAAAACCTTTTTTTTTATTTATTTAGCAATAGTCTCAGGTTTGATAGCAGTTTCGCCTGATTTAAAGCGGGATGCTGCTTACATTGTCGCAGAGTATCTACAAGATATGGATGGTGTGTGTAGATGCCTGGTGGTTGAATAGAGAAATAGTAGTGATATAAGAACGATAATAACGCACAAGTAAAGGGAGTAAATAAATGTTTTTGTCCACATAAATCTTTAACCTAGAAGTTGATGAGATTTACACTTCTTTTCATTTTCACACTGGCCATATTCGGAAAGCAATAAATGCACAATAAAGTTTTTACCAGCGATGCCGAATGCTTGAGTCAAAATACATGGTCGTTGTCACAAAGGTACCCGAACTATGTCAAGTCAAATTTCACTATTTTCGGCCCTAACTTGTATTAACACTATAATTAATATTACTTAAAATAATTGTGATGTAAAGGTTCAGTTTAAAACAAACACGTAAGAGGAGAAAATTACACCGTAAATTATCTATTTACAATAATATCATTCCCAGTAACACGAAGGAGTATTACGACAAACATTAAATATACCTTATATCCAACGTCTACACGAGTTAATTGCTTTGTAAATATCTGTTACCACAATCAACAGACCAGCATGGCTATTAAGACTCCTAATCAATTAAATCGACACTGCAATATACGAGCTGTCTAAACATCTGGTACTTTTGTATTAGTCCTGTACAAACAGAAACATCCTAAGTTAAAAACCAGGGTTATATTATAGTAGTAATGATAACAAATGTAAGTACGCTACGTAGGCAACGATTACTAGAAAATTTACAAGTTCAAATAAGATCGATAATTTAATAGACATGTAATAAATAAAGTAAGGCAATACAACATCAAAGTGAATTCGGAAGAAGATAACGATGGCAATACAAGCTCCACGAGCAATATAAACCCACTCAACCATGAACAGCGAAAGCTCGCAAAGCTCAAAAAGTTTACGAAAGCTTCGCGCACAATACCCAAAAGCCTTCGCAAACGAGGTTACTGAAGTAAAATCCTAAAGGTTGAACTATGTTGGCGAAGATACCGCTCTGATCTAATCTCGTTTCGACCAGAATATATTATTAAAAAAACCGTTATGTTGATCGTACTATTAAAAACGGCGGAGAAGAATTTAAAGGGACTGATGCCTTAACAGTGAGAGAACTTTGGTCACAATCTGCAATGAATTACTTAAGCATTATAATCATGTATTTAAAACAAGAAGCATGCGTATAACATACAGGTAAAAAGGTGTAATCGTACTCGTAAGTTTTATTTATTACTATGAGATACACCTATAAATAATATTTATCACTATATAGGTATACGTACATATAACATGCTATGAAAATGGTTCTATATTTTCTATGTAGGTATATACGTTTTATATTTGATAAACACATACTCATATACATACATACATGTATTTAAAGAATATACATGTTTAAATCAGCAAATATCAGCTCTACAGCTCCAGCAAACAAACTCTTTCTTTGGTATAAGCAGATCTTTGTGCAATATTCCGATATGTCTTTTATTACATAAGTTTTCTGCGCACAGAAACTACTGAATAAAAATCGTATTGAAACGTAAAAAGTACATGAATCTATCCTATCGTTTTCTCTGCAATCACGGCGCAGCTCTCGTTGGTGGATATTTGCTCATGTCCTACATGCTGTGCAGGTTGTAGAATGATTTGATAGTACAGTATATTGCAAGAGATCATTCCATATACATACGAGTATTATACATAGGTACTTATTTGTGTCGTTTTCGCGATCATAAAACTTGACGGTTGAACTGAATATCAGAGATATTACATATGGTTTAATACACGTGCAAATGATTATCACAAGAAAGATATGTCTGTTGTTATATTTGTGATTATTACACCGAATCTATAATAACAACAACAACATTTGTTTATTCCAAAGTTATTTATTATTTACCTTTATTTTATTGTGTACCTATTGTGTTATTGTTATTGTGTACCTTTATTTGTATTATTACCCTTTTATCATTCCGCTGTCATTCCACTGTGGGAACACAGATCTCCTCTCATAGTGCGAGGGCTAAGGCCATAGTATTAACTTTACCTACACTGGTTTAATAAAATTAATCTAACTATGATACCGACTGACTTCATTAATAATGAACCACGGATCTAGTGGCTCCATAGACAGACTTGGTGACTGACGCACTCCTGGCGTCTTATTGGCCATACAATAAAACTCAACCGATAATAGTCCTAAGGCAGTTTGCTGATCACAACTCATGTCAAAAATATCGCGAGTCTTTTCTTGCTTACAATGACACAATTTTTTCTCCGGCCTTTCTATATAGACCAATGTCCAGCCGCGGCTAGATAGCCTTGGCGCGGCTAGATAGCCTTGGCGCGGCTAGATAGATTCTTAGATAAGAATGCTAACTCTGCTTTTTCGAAAGTGCTCGATTTTCATAATCAAGATTACAGGAAGGGTAAATGTTATAAGAAAAACAGGAATAATGTGGATTACGTACAGATAAAGGTTTAGGAATGGTATAAAATTTGATATAGTCCTTGTGAAATCTATTATGACCAGTGATTAATTTCTCGCCTTATACACATTGCTAAAATACATGTGACTTGAATAAGGATCAAAGCAATGTTTAAAGATGTCAGAAAGTAAGTAACCCTTGTCCCTTTTCAAAATTCATCGGAGGAAATTCCATCACGAAACAAAATACCGGGCGTGGATTTTTGCACAGCGTTTTGAGTGCCTTTGTGTTTTCGGCTGAGGCTTTTTTGGTCACGGGATGTAAAGTTTCGAGAAGGAAGACACTCGACCCTTTCGAGGAAGGGATGGGGGACTTTCAACTAATAAAACATCTCTTGGCTCCCACACCGTTCCTGTTTCACGCTTATGATGGTTCTTTTCGCAGGGTGTCCTTGCGACATGTTTTATACTAGAGTTGAGTCTTGAAATTACGTTTTATATGTATCAAGGTAACAATTCACAACATAATGAATTTAATTGTTTGTAATAAGTTATATCAAATTACAGGACAACAATAAGGATATTTTTTATGTAAACAATAATGACAACAATTTTTGTATATAGCAAAAGTAACAATAGACCGTGAATGAATCGATATTTTGTATTAGTAAAATCTCAAAAACTTTTAAAACTGACTTGACAATAAAACACTCCATTGTATGAAGTCAGGTTTAAATTTTTTCAAGATTTCAGCAGTTACTATTGGTCAATCCAGCCAGACATACGAGTATGCAAAAAATCTCATGCAGGGCATGCTGATTAACAGTAAAAATCAAAAGCGTTGAAAATCTTCAACCAACTAATTAAATATACTTCTACCCGAAATACATTTTGCCCGAAATGAATGTGAAATTTCATTTAGAAATTTGAATTTTAACTCAACGCAATCAACGCAAAAGCATAACGGGCTTGGGCCAGCGAAAAAATGTATATACAAGAAATGTTTTTACGAGTCCACCGTAATTACATGCAATTCATAACTTAACGGCCTTAAATTAAGTGCGAAATTCATCTGCACATCCATCATTTGTGGGATAATTACATTCCTCTCTATTTATTCAGGTTTATATTCATAAGATAAGAAATATAGAATGCGCTTAATAAGGGTATACTTACTCGTATTTAAAAATCGGAACACCGAAACATTAAAATGACCCGAAACGGTATGTAACACTGGCAACACTTTAATATGTTCTATAAATTGTTTAAATTCTAAGCATTGGCTTTATTTTATGTACGATTAAAACATTATTCACTGAAAATTAATCGTGAATTTTATATCGTTTTTATCATGATATATCATTCATTTTTGTCACAATGTCACTTTTTTAACTTGTTCAATATTTGTTTGAAAAACGACCGTAAAAACTTTAAAAACCTAATCCCAATTTCTCATGACACATAACTACCGAACCGAGGAGAAGTATGATCTAACTCTTCAGAGCTCTCTATAACGCAACTTGCGAATAATTTTCATGAAAAATCCAAATGTAATTCGCGCTTAACTGGGATTTAAGAGACGTAAGTCCGCCATTTCTGTAAATCTAGTTTTACGATAGTATGGTGCATTAAAGATATACCATATTTATCGTACAATAGTATTTTTGAACAATTTACATATATTGATAGAAATTGCAAATGATATTGTAACTATTTGGAATTCAATTAGCATGATGTTATGAATCATATTACAAATCCTCCAGAGGATTTTTATCTCGCAACACTCGCCCACTGATGGGCTAAATTATTAATTAGTACTTTTTTACATACAGGCAATAATATTTAAATATGTACGATTATAACAATATATGAGTTATGAATTACACTGGTTATAAGTTTACATACTACGTCATATTGAAACATTGCAGTAGAGCTAGTAATCGCCCGGAAATATACGCATATGTATGTAGTATTATAATAGTTAATTGCGGCCTACGGTTAACTGTATGTTACAATGTACAATGAATACAACGATAGGTCGCTGTTATGATTGATTTAATTTATATTTTTACACTATATTAAAAAAAATATGTGATAATTGCATGCTTAACAGTAAACGGGAGTAGGTATATGAAATCGACAATAAAAGTGTTCTCTACGAGCAACCGTCAATCTTAAAGAAGTGAGATAAAATGTGTATTACCTTAGACACTGGCACCTTCATCAAGGTGCTACAGAACTTGAATGCAGAACAATGTCTTATATTCCAATTCGGACGCATTTAATATTTGTACGATTACCAAGAGTGTTTGCTTTGTGTCTAAGTGTAAAATTTTATAAGTATATGTTGATGTGACAGTCCTTCATCGCTATGTTGTCTGTCAGCAGACCCGTGAAATAGTCCAACAGTAAAATATATAGTCAATATAGATAAAAGAGTTGATGATGAGCTCGAAGAAGAAAATGCAAAGAAAATAACATCTTGAATTCGCTTATCACATATAAAATATTCATATAGCAGGGATCAAACAATATTTAAAGCATTTTGCGTTCATTTTGCAAAGAGTCTGATTAAAAATATACATAAATACGTTCCCAACTACGGTAAAGCAAGTTGAAATTTCTAAAACCGTCTCTGAACAATGCGAAGGAGGATGCACCATGGAGATTTAATTTTTAAAGTAGAGAGAATACGGATAAAACAATAATAATGAACGCAAACAAATAAAAGTATATAAACGCTCTGTTTAAATAAGAGGAACGAGACAGGAATATCCTATTTAAACTTGTATTGGACGTCGCCCGCAAGTGCACAGATATAGATAACTAGATATGACAGTAAATGAGATTTATATTCTTACGTTATAGAAGCGGCACATAGCGATTCTGTTACTTAATAATGTTCATAAGCAATTGTATCTTATTTCAAGTAATACGCTCCATTTGATATTTACAGTAAACTCATTGTTTCTATTGAGGAATGAGGAGTAAGGTTTCCTATATTATTGAATGTATACATGGATCAATGAATCTAGTGTTACAATCCTATATTGGTTAATGATACCGGAGCGTTAGAATAATTGACCAAAGTATAATTTTTTTGTGATAAATGAAGTTGGCTTGTTACTCGTTGAATGTTACTCGTGGATAATAAATTCATGTCACTCATTCTATTAAATACATTTAACAGACGCAGCTTTCCTGGGACCCGCAAGATTTTTTACCGTACATATATGTTCTATATATGTATGAATAAATATTCTTGGAAACGTTTTTTTATAATAAATTATTATCACTTCCAGCAACTTTAATTCGTCAAGTCGTCTTGCCACCGGACGTAGCCTAATGTGCAATTTCCGTTGAAATTTCGACCAATCAAAACTATGAACGAAGCGATTACAAAAACAATGGGGCATCGACGTGGAATAATGTGTTTATCCAATCATATAGGTCAGTGGTTGAATGACAAAAAAGCAGCGCGAGATATATCGGGAAAGGTTAAACGTAGACTATAAGATAGTATCAATTATTAATGTAATATTGAATCATTTTGTGAGAGCAGCATCTCTTTTAGTGGGAAATTCAACGGTAAAATTATTGACCGATATTTTCATTGAAGAAATGACAGATAATAGTTCGATATCATGCTTGTTTATTATACATTAATCAAATTTATATTCCCTTATATAACATGTTTACCTGACTTTGTTTTAGTGTATACATTCTAATTTAGGAATGAGAAAAACTTTGCTATCTTTGCGATTAAATTCATAGTACAAGAAATCCAAGCTAACAGCTGTGTCGAAACCCAAATTCAAATCAAATACTAATCAATAGGTAATATAAGAATACGCAGGCAAAATTTTACTAAAAGAAAGTGAAATCCCGGCGTACAAATGAAAATTTACTCTTGAAATTATTCCGAAATTATTCAACTCCGTTGTGAGACCCGAAAAATTAAAACTAGATGTTGAGTTCCTTTCGAAGCCGCGTCAAGGGATCCAATAAACCGTAAGCAATATCGCCTTGTACTAATTTATTATGAAGTGATTATCTTCCGACCTTAATCCTTAAAACGGTGTTCTGCAGTACATGAAAATATCAGCAGTACCAATATCGCTTGATGATATCAGTCTTATAAAGGTTTTGGTTATGATGTCAGTCCTGTTTGGTAATGTTCAGTTCGGTAATGATATCAGTTCTATAAAGGATTTTAACTTGTACATCCCAGTTATAGTTATGGTCTATCTCCACCAAACAGTTGTAATGCGAAAATGACCATTAATGCCACTATCATTAGGCCGATTCGATATACAAAACTATTGCTGAGAGTTGGATAAAATTATTAAACTCTCGAACAATTCAGATGAAAATGTGTCAAAATCACAGGTATGAGTTAAATTCAGATAATCAGTATAGCTTAATGAATTGACGTACTATATATAAATTACAATGCTGAATGACATAGAAGAGATATGCTTATTAGTCAGTCGTACCTCACTGAACAAAAGAACATTTAATAGAGGTGCTGTAGTAATAGAGGTGAGTAATGAGATCATTCCTTCCCATGACGTCACTATGAAACTTTTTCATATGCTTGAAATATTAATAACCTTGTTTCCTTAGGAATTGACTGGTATAACAGAAATACATATATCTCAGTCTAGCTCTCACAGTATTGGTGCGATTGTTAATTGAAAGCGATTGGTTATAGCAATATTTCTGACAAGGTTTGTTGTTGAACAAGTGACAG
>DWMG01002553.1:0-13062 GCA_018244855.1 Elbella merops
ACTGGCTAGGCACAGTCAAAATCGTAACAGTTTTAAACAGTTCTCGTAGGGACTCGCGACATCGAAGATCATAAATATCTAATTGCTAATCCCTGGCGCGGATATGACATGAGGACGGAAATAGAATCTATTTAATTCGCAATTAAAATTAAAATCGTTGTTTTCCTACTGGTTTATTAAGCAATTTACCTACATTAAATATATTCAAAAAATACACCATAAATCAAATAAATAAATGACTCCTATGGGAAAAATCCACAGAACAGGCATACGTAGAGTAATGTACCTTGTCAAAAATAATAATTCAACGATATCTTAAGACGAACAAAGTAATATTCGTTAGTGTAGTTTTTTTTTGGATAACAATGATAAAATACATACATACCGCAACTACCACTAACCAGTTTTTTTATAGTAGGTATATAATAAATTGTAATTTTATAAATTGTCTATGAACTATTACAATATACAGAGAAAAGAAAAATAATTTCACCAATGTGTACACTTTATTTTTACAAATGGTGTTTCTTGTACCCTTTAAAAACCTAACCAACAAAACGTTTATTTTAACACGCTTTAATAATATTTTATATTAGCTTGGTTTGTATAATGTATATGTTGCCAATAGAATGATTGTGACATTTATAATACCAACCACCCCACGCTTTTTACTTTGAATTGAATAATTATTTTAATAACCTAAATTTTATTATAACTTTATTTTGAGGCCATTCATTATGATTAATTGTTCGATCTTCTACAACTGTAATATTAAACTCTGTCATTAAAAAATATTTTCTACTTTTTAGTTCGATTAGCAATAAAAGCGTGTTTTTTTAGTTTTTTTTACTGTTATTTATTTATATACACAGTTAATTATATACATGGTAAAATAGTAGTATATTGTAGGATAAGCATTAAATATAAATAATGGATCCATGATAACACAAAGTGAGGTCGCATATCGACGTCTACGTTTATTTTTAGAAATTAAAATAGTAAGAAAAACGCTGTAGCTGAACCATACTTCCAACAGTACGTATAGCTACCGACGTCAACATTGCCAAGGAGACTTGACGTCAGCCAGCCGGCCGACCGTAAAAGTTCACCGAATCTAAATGTAAAATGAATAACATTACGCCTGTATATCGTCAAAGGGCGGACAGAAGTGTGTAGTATATTCCTATGTTTCACCCGTTATGTTGCAATACACTAAGATATTATAAATAATAATTAAATGAACTTGTTTTCGTAGGTATAGTTAGGTTACAGGTAGATTGTAGTTAAGAGGTTTCTTTTTTCTACTAGCAGACAATCAAAATGGCCACCTGACGGCACGCGGTCAGCTCTTTTCCCGCCTAATTTAGAACGCTTCATATCACAATGTTAAGGAAAAATCACAGTTGTATCGCATCTCTATGTAGGCTGTTAATGAAGGAGAGAATGGAGAAAAGAATAGAGAAGAAAGGAATAGCGAAGGCTAAAAATTTTTACCGCTCTAAATTAGCTCCACAATACTATAATTAAATCGTAACTTACCTAACACCCTGTAAATTAAAATTAAGTTCTCACTGCACCTATAATTTTAAAAATAATTTAATATTTTTTACGTAAACGTTCGTTTTTTTTTCGTTTACTTAGCCACTTGTTCTTCCTTTCTATTCGCTTATATCGTGTTGTCTGATTCGAAAAGTGCATGCATGTTCTTAATAAAATATTTATTTGCAAAGTTTCGCATGCGTCGGTCCTAAAATTATGAGAACTTAATATTTTCATTTTTGCGGTAACAATATAATATTATATAAGGCGTAAACATTTATCGCGTGTTAATAATAATAATATAGAAACAATAGTAAATAAAATAATAATAGTATCAATAATATTCAACGTAAACGTAAAGCCATATAATAAAAATAAAAATATAAAGGTGTGTAATATATACTTCAGAACTTTTGTTTGAGTGTAAATTAACTAAGCGCTAAGGAATATGGTAATGTTTTATTGGTCAAATGTTCATATCATTAGCGCTCATTGAATGATTGCGCCATATATGTATGTATATAAATGAATCTTGAATGGTTTTCGCGTGGATATTAGTCAGTTATGGATTACGTTACGAGAAGTAAGGCGTATGTTTGGGCGGGGACGGCACGACCTGGATCCCAATACGGGCGCCAGTGAAATCTTAGCCGATGGCGCGGCTGCTGCGAATCCGGCACCGGTTTAGAACACCTGAGAGGCAAGAGAGATTCCTGATATCTTATAGTAGATAAGTATTTCAACTTTGTTATTTTACAGAATACAGGCTTTTAATAAGTCAATATTATTTTTATGAAATCGACAGTCGTCAATATTCGTAATAAAAATATTTGTTACGAATATTGACGGGCACAAATGGTGATAGCCTTATTTCTTGTTACGTTGTTATTCGCAAATAAAACGTATGTACGTATAAAATATAATGTATGTAGGTATGTACCGTTTTAATCTGTAATTTATAATGAAAATGGAATAATTAAAGAAGAACAGCCAAATAGTCACCATTGGGTAAGACAATTGGACAACTGGACGTAATGTCTCATTTCGCACACTGCGTTACACACAAATAGCGCTGTGTGTAAGTTACCAGCGTAAATTATAATTCATAATTATCTGCAATCTGTAGAACGTCACACTGTCACTTTCTCATCTCTTTGAGTCACTGGCGGTGTTGACACTTTCGTTATTGTCGCTGCAACTCGTAGCCCACTTTCCTACTTGGTTAACACGTTTACATTAAAACCAAACCGGAGCGATGTATAAACGTTCGTATAGCGCAAGCCGTATCGAGGGTACTGGCCCCATTTAGGTCCTACAGGGCAATGGGGGTTTTCCCAACTTAAAAACACCCAAATAATCACTGCCTGCACTTTCAATATGTACATTCCTTAATCCGTATTCCAAAAAGCTACTAAACGTAAAAAATTATCTAGGTCATTTTAATAATTACAAAGAAAAACTTAGGCAGTAGATACAAGATTGTTCAAATTGAAAGAAGTATAAAAAGAAAGTACCCGAGTAGTTTCTATTTTCAAAAAAGTTGGAACACTTTCTCGATTGTTTATTTTTGAGCGTGCATTAAATGTTTTTCATTTTTATATCATCTCGAGAAGTAACGCGATAAAATAATCCGTGACAGAGCAATACACGGATTGATACCATCTTTGTTGGCCACTAGGACAGAGAGCACGTGTGGTCGTATTACAAGTGATATCACCTCAATTTCTCTGTGACGTCGCAAGGGTGCGGCGGCGAGCGCGCAGGGACACCGCGGCGACGGCGGGCGGAGAAAACGGATGGGAGCTGTCGTCGCACTCCCAACTCGCTTGAGTTATGTGACGCAAAATCTACATACAATCATTGTCAATATGGGTCATGGCAGTGGGCCGGCGGCCACGCGCCGCTGCCCGCTTCATGGTGAGGTTTCCGCTATTATGGCAAATCAATAGTATCACACCGTTCAGTATATTAAATATACTGGACATATGGGTGTGTTTTCAGTGTGTGTTGTCAGCAGGTGTGACGTGTTACCGCATGGCTACGCTGGCGACACATTGTCATCCACAGATTGTTTGTGCTCTCGTTCTACTCATTCAGGTATTTTTTCTTGGCCAACCACCTCCATTCCATGCTTACATTGGTCTGATCTTGACATATATTTGACATACATAGTTTATTTACATGGACAGCCGGCTTTTTATTGCAAATATTCTCAACATTTCATTTACGGTTAGTTTTTGTGTGACATCATTTAATCCCATATATAAGAATATATTTTATAAAATTAATGAGACTTTATATTTTCATTGGTTAGCTTTCCCCCAGACGTAAACCAATGTTTTCAACAACATATTAATTAAATTAAGGGTATATTTTTGAACTGAGATTAACGATATCAACGACCAGTGTTTCGGTGCTCTAAGAGTCAACACAATGTCTTAGTAGAAAATTTGTCTTTTTTTATAAGACTTTATTGTGCTTGGCATTTATTGAAGATTTTTTCATACGAACTGCTTACAAACGAGAAATTTAAAAGTACAATTTTTTGGCGTATTGTAAAGATTTACTGTTTAATTAATAAGTGCTATATGTATCGTTAACTAGGCAAATATGTTTCATTAATAATTTTTGTTGGCAAGGTGAAAAGGGCGACGTCACAGTTTACGGCAAATGTTGATGATTGCGAGCTACGCCACAAAGACTGTTATCGCGGAGCCGACACGTGGCGTGCTGCGTGCGCGCTCCACGACGCGGCAACGTGACCATCGCGCTGTGGCGACACCATCCCACCGCTGCCGGGCACCCAACAAATATATAGGCTAACATAATATGACCCCTACATTCCCCCGAAGGGGTAGGTAAAGTAGTGAATCACTCCCACCTTTCTCCGGTTATGTTTTACGCCGCATAGAACAGAGGGTGAGCCTATTGTCATACATCTGCTCTGAACTGCTCTTAGGAATTTCTAGTTAGAGAAACAAAATTATATTTTGCCGAACCAGTGACTGAATCCAGTATATTACTAAATATAAGTACTCCCTTAAGAAGACTTTGCACATCACCCGGCGCAGCTACAAGTTCAACCATACCGGTATAGGTACCTAACAAATACTATGTACTGGCACGCAACAAATAAAACAGTACGATCCTGGGAGTCAATTCTACGCTGTAAAATTGGAATAATGACTGGTGACGTGGTGTGAGGAACTTGTACATTTCAGACAAAAAAATTTAAGCTCAGTATAATAAATTTCAGATCGTATTGCTACATGAAACTGTTTGTTCTTTGATATGAATCGAAAGCCGATTCAAAGGAGTAATAACATTGTCGCGTAGCATATAAAATGGCATCTTATCACGGATACATTCATATATTTGTAGATACGTGTCTTACTTCCTTTACTCGATACGAATTGCCTACGAATTATTTGTATAAGAAAATTTCCTTTTTCATCGGTTATTTTCGATAACCCACCTGCTCCTTATACGCATTATATTGCAACCAATTATTTATTATTAAAATATTTATTTTTATGTTTGATTTAAATACTTCAAAAATAAAATCGGTAAATACGTATATTATAATTTATTGTAAAAATGTGATATAAAATACGAATTTAATATGTAGTTTCTAATAAGAAACACAATTACCCAAAGTATGATATTTTTGTCAATAATGTAAAAACTATTTTTTAACAGATGCAATAAATTACAATCATATAACGAATGTACACACAGTGCCATGAATAGAAATAGGTGGAGAAGTCTTCCAAATGTCGTAACCAACCCTCGAGACTAGACGCTCTATATTCACGAATCGCCCAGGAGTACGACTAAGAAGAGGAACAAGTATCATTGTCAAGTATCAAGTAACCTGCCTGTGCCACACGTGTTCCATGGCGTCGTTATCTCGTACGTTCTACGTTCGGCATGATACTACATCTCGTACTCCTATACATTACACATGATTGCAACTCCACAGTGGAAGCTATTTACACTAGCGCTAAACGGACGATACAAAATAGATTATATTTTAGACAGAATTTTATGACTAATGTCGTCGTCATCATCAGCCTTTTGTTCCACTGCTAGTCTCCTCTCCGCAGGGAATGTTAGGTATGATCTGCCACGTTGGACATGTGCTGATTGGGAAATATAAACAGTATAAATACAGCAAAAACTATTAGTGGATATTGAAATCGTTGTATGAAATCAAATCGCTTTAGACGGTCTACTTGAAAGTCAGCTACAACTTTGGCAATTAGTTCAACTGCTACACCATGGTGTGAAGGTGTAACATGTGTATTGTGGAAGCTTACACTCCTCTGACTACCTCTTCGGGGAAATAAGGGCGTGATGTTAATATGCTATAAATTCTTAATGTAGAGCAGAACAACAAATTTACAATTAACGCAACAATACAGCGGAAGCAAACAGATTCCATTCACTTACAATATTGTCGTGTATACACGTATGTATGTAAATATAATATAAGATCTGCAGATAGACAGACCTTGCCGTCTAGGCTACTAGGAAGTGTCTAGATAAGTTAAATTATTATTTAAGTAACTGTATATTACTCATAACTGTCTGTAAACATTCAAATGGTGCATATATCGAGTGTTGTATCTATTGTCTTTGAAAATGTTTGTCATCTTGTAAACACATTATAAAGAACACCAAATTTTGTTCACCGGCACAGCAACCACATATACCTACGTGCAACTTACGTCTCGTACATAAATAATATTTTAGTACATAAATAATATTTATTATATCGAACCCCTTGTTTTTTCCTAGTTAATAACAAAAATGTCTTCTCTACATTTATCTTTAATCTCTTCTAAATAAATTATACTAAATATAAAAATAACGATTTCTTGTGAATTAATAATGTTATTTTAATTCCTTTTATGGAGTGTACGGGGGTGGAGAGGCGTGGAGCGGCCTTGTGGCAGCATCATGCGATATTTTCGCTCTCGCCGTTAATGCGGAAGACTATTTCAAGAGTCAGGGTCGGCGCGGCGCCCGTCACCCGCGGCCGCCGCCGTGACGTACCGGTGTCGAGTTACCGCGCCTGACGCAACGCACCGCCCCTAATCCTCTCTCAATAACTGTTCTATTTCATTATTGTTCATTTGTATGTCAAGTTCATTGCGTGCACCTTAATTCAATTAAACAACCACCACGATAACCGCGGTAAATATATCCATCACTCAGTTGTCAAATGTAAAAGTTGCGCTATTTATTGATTTTGGTAATTACAATTGAATCGTTTGCGCAATAGAATCACGAATGATGAAACTTATTGCGTAAATAAAAACAATCCAACCCGTTACAACAATTAGATTTTGTGAACATTTCATTCATATTTCATACAATGGCAAATATATCGATGTTCTTGTAGATCAGAGTGTTCCGCCGGCCTTAACCTGCTTGTGTGAACGCAACCTATAGCAATGTAAATAGGCAGGAAACCAATCCAATGTCAGCAGACCGACCGCATGAACGTTCTCGCTATTGTTTGCGGCATTTCGTTTTTCAACAACGGACATATCTGGTTGTTTTAAGAAGCTTGATATCGTCACAAGATGGCACAAGAGAGCAGATGGTACAAATACAAACGTGGTTTAAATGTATTTGTACATATCTATAAGGAGTTAATAACTCGTAACGTTGAACAGATATAAGTAATTTGTATGTTACACGCCTGCATTTCCCCAAAGGTGTAGGCAGAGGAATAGAGAACAGTCTTACAACTCACCAGCTTTATTATACGCTCCATCATGGTACAAAGGGTAAATCTAAACAGACATACTTTATAAAACGGTTTAAGTGACTAGTAATTCCGTAAGTACTCACGTATGCAATAGAGAATGAGCTTCCTTCTAAGGTATTCCCTAAAAAATCCCCCCCTTTTACATCTGGCAATTCATAACTAACTTCTCACATGTTTAACGGCGGTTACGATTAATTTCTGGGTCCCGTTTGTCTGCTTACATTTATAAAAAAAACTAAGCAAGCCGCTACAGATAGAAGGCTATCATACGTAATGATCGTTTTTCTCTGAACACCTGTAACTCTGCTATCTAAAAAGCTAAGCGTCCATCACTATACAATATTACATGTTCACAATATATTCATTTCGAATGTCAGTATAAGAAGTGCTTTTAAATGAAACAAGCGCTTATTGTAATTTAAATCGGTTCTGATGTGCCCGAGTCGCCCAAGATCACCTCTAGTTCAAAAATGAATCCAAGGTGACTGCCAATGTTCGCGTAACCTTCGATTTTTTCCTGAAACTATTTTGCGATATATGTTTGCATGTGCACAACGAAATGGACGTACGTTGAAAAACATTTATACGTTACACACTTTAGTATTGGCATTTAGCCTAACGCTTTTTTATTGGTTCCTCTTAAAACAGCCCCTCTCTCCGTTTCGAAATTACAAATGCTTAAAGTTCGAGTATACTATTAATGAACATATAATAGTAATCATTAATTAGCAAATAACTGTCGTTCACATTTCCTAAAACCGTTTCCAAATCCAACAGTTATTTTGCAAAGTTTATACTTTCAAACATTATACCTGCTTCACAAAAGATATATCTGTATAATCATATGTCTATTTATATATTCTTTATAAAGATACTAATTTATTTACTTCAAAGGTTCTCGTATACGAAAATCTAAATAATATATTTTTGGTTTGACCTTTGGGCGCACCGAGGAATGAAATAATTCAGTAGGTTGAAAGGTCAATGGTACATTTGAACATTTAGGTGTACGTACATGACATTCAACGTGATTAGTTCAGAAGTAATACTAACTGTTGACTGCACCCATTTATTGCGTATTTACCAGATGTGGCGAACATCACATTTGTGCAGTCGGAATTTATTATAAAGATTTCAACAAAGTATAAAATACATAGACTAAAAAAAAAAGAAATTCAAGAATTTAGAGAGACACGTCAGAAAACATACATATATATATGTGTGTATGTGTGTATATGTATATATGTTTATATGTGTGTTTATATGTGTGTTTATATGTGTGGTTATATGTGTGTTTATATGTGTGTTTATATGTGTGTTTATATGTGTGGTTATATGTGAGTTTATATGTGTGTTTATATGTGTGTTTATATGTTTATGTATATATCCTTTACGATTAGAGCACCGCAAATGCAATGAGATGCAATGCAAAATATTCTGACAGACTTAACATGATTATTCTATATTTACATGTCCTTATATTCATATATATTCTGCCCCTACCAGGCACGGACATCTTTGTGAAGTTTGACAAATAACAGAAATACATTTGTGTGTTATCTGTAGCAGCCACAGCGCAGATCTCCAGCGCGTCGATGATATAACAGTACGTTATCGGAGCCAGGTATTATTGCACGTAATCGTTGGTAAAGATTAACAATATGTGGAAAATAACCGCTTCGTGTTAACTTGTTGTTATTTGTCCTCGAGGGAACCTCCACATGGAAAGTACATTGTTCCGCAGTGGTCGCGGCCGGGGCCTTGAACTTTGAGTGAGCGCCGGTAAACATGTTTGCGCATTGGTACTGCGCACTCGATATTACTGTGACGTCGCACTCCCATTACTACAATACAACTACTCTATATAAATTCTTCATACAATAATACCTAATTTTTCATCAGTTTCAATTAGTACCTGCATACTCGTACCTAAGTAAATATGTCCAATCCCCTCGTCAATGATCTCCCGACGTGAGCCGCGACTCAATCGGAACTGATTTCAGTAGTTGTGATTATTATTGAAACTATGTTATATGGGCTAAACGTATTTCTTAATGGGTTATAAAATTACTGGTCCAACATGTTGAAGTGGTCTCAACTATGTATATTATTCGTTTTCGAATAATTTACTATAAATGAACACAGTATAAATGTATTCAATTAATGTCTCAAAGACACATAACATCTGACACGCAGAGTGCAGACGCAGATTAATTTTACATATAGATATTTATGTATGCATTTTATGGACACAAAATGTAAATCAAAATTTTAAAAATCCAAATTACCGTGACTATTTTAAGGACTTGAAATTTTATGGTCACATACTCGTATTATATTCTGTGTTTTTTGTGCGCTGAATTTGGGAAGAGCATATTTTTTGTAACATTCTGAATCTGCACAAGGAAGTTTAAAACGAGAGCTGTGTAATATCTCTATATAATTCTTATCTCTTGTTTAATTTAATTTTGCACAACAAGCACATTTTAGTCTCAATCGTGAAATCACAGTTTATTGTATGTCGTTGACTGCGAATAAATTTGCAGCGATTACAGCAGTTTGCCTTAGGAAACACATTTAAGCTCAAATATAGGGTACGAGCTAGACGTTTAATAACGGTTGACAGAAAATGTTCGTCGATCAATACTCCAGCTTATAACAATAGACTTTTCTGTTAGGAAAACTGGCTAGATTATCTCCAATAGGAATGCCCTATGTATGTTCGATTATAGCTACACTTTCTGAGTATGTGATATGCAAAGTTATTGAACCTGAGTTAATTACAACTAAAGTTTAGTCCGATGTATAGCAATAGGCCACCCACTATTCCATGGCGGAACAAACTGCTAAAAGGTGAATCGTTTACTATATTTATCTGCATACCCCTTTACGAGAATACTGGCATGATGCTATGTTATGTTAATTTAAATTAAATGACTAAGATAAATTAATGGAAATAATTGAATATTTTATTATCATCTGTTTCACACATCTATATTATGATGACTTCCTAGTTTTCTGCCATGTATACCCATAAAAAACAAAAGCAATTATCGAGGAAAACATTCCTGTTTGCGTATTATAATAGATAAAGTCCTTTGTGACGCAGAGCGTTATGGTGACCGCGGCGGAGATAATGAGCGCGTCAAGGCCGACGCGTGCTAATTACAATTACCGCGAGTGGACATTCTTTGTTACAATAGTGATTAATGCCGCTCGCGAGTGTCGCGGAGTATCGCGCGTGAGATAACAGGAAGCATCTGACGACGCACCCGAGGCCGCGCGGCTCGTTTCAGACTGCGGTCGCGCTCCGCCGTTCTACGCTGCTCAAATCCTTGCCCTTTTAGATTTAGAGCCCTCTAAACATTATGCACTTCTGTAACATATTTTTATATCGTGACACCACGTTCCTTCATGCTTATAACAATTGAAAACTGGATCTTCTTCTTCTTCTTCTTCGTTGCTCTCTTGCCAGAGTGGTCTTGGTCATTCTCGATGCTGAGTCCAAAATGGAAACGTCCATACAGAATTCACACCATGATATTCACAGCCTCTTTTTTGGAGCATCAATTTTCAAGAGTGTCTATTTTCTTCCTCTCAATATCTCGTTCGCATCACATTTCAAAAGCGTCTATTTTCTCCTCTCAATGTCTCGTAGGGTCCATGTCTCGGTTGTGTAAAGGAACTCCGGGAAAACGAATGCTGGTACTAGTCGAAGTTCAATATTTCATCATCTTCATCATCAGCCTATCTCAGTCTACTGCTGGACATAGGCCTATATACAATATTTCATCATTTCGAGGTTATTTTATTTACACAGTTTTTTCTTCTTTGTAAGGCAGAAATAGAATAAATCCTGACATAATCGTACTCTACGGGTCAACCCAGGATAACGGTAAAAATATACGGTATGGCCACCAAAAGTCAGTGGCATTCATTATATTTATAATTATTATAGATACATTTTTTATATTATTGTTAAATCCCTTTTAGGGTAAGAATTTATAAACAATATGCAATTTTCAATCAGTGCGTCCTACCAGTCATGACATAAGGAGCTGAAACGTGGACACTCACGGTGCGCCTAGTGCACCAGTTCTAAGTCGCTCAGTGAGCTATGGAGCGAGCTATACTCGGAGTCTCTCTGAAGGATAGGATCAGAAATGATACTATCCGACAGAGAACGAAAGTCACCGACATAGCTCGCAAAAGTGGCAATGGGCTGGAGTAGGCGAGGTCTGGAGTGGAAAACGTAGTGTAGGATATCGTACTCGGCAAACGTAGTGTAGGACGCCCTCCGGCCCGGTGGGATAACGATCTGCGAAAGGCTGCAGGCAGATGCTGGATGCGACAAGCCGAGGACAGGGCGCGATGGCGCTCATTGGGAGATGCCTATATCCAGCAGTGGACTGAGATAGGCTGACGATGATGATGAAAAGTTGATATGTGTTTTTAAGACGAAACATGACACCTACATACTCGTATTATTATTAAATGTATTTATAGAGAAAACCGATATTTATATTTCACATTGACAGCTTTGTGCTATTGTTTGTTAAGATGCCGAGGAAAGCCGTGTTAGCGATAAGCTAATATTAAGATGTACCTACCTACCTACGGACCTACCGCAAAAGCATAGGTATTTTTTGCACGGCAAAGTGTTATTAAAACCCTATTGATAAACATAGATAAAATTTTGTAGACCAAATAAAAGGATAGTTTTAATTTAGGAAGGATGTTGCACCATTTAAGAATATGTATCGAAAACCGTATTAATGATTGCTATGAAAAAGAAAATTGATTAAAATTTAATAGCAAAAATCATTAGCAAACTCCATAAACGTTTCAGTTCTTTTATTCCAGTGTCTTGAACTTTTTACATTAATATTTTCATTAAGTCTTAAACGATCGTTAACTGAGAACACCTTTACGCTGAGCGACAAAGTCATCTGATACTCACTCGATTTCTACTGAATCTATAGTTCCGTAAGTTTATTTAATTACACTTTGTTAGTCGTGCAAGTCTACTGATACGGTACAACTTGCTTCGCGTAACTGTCATCGATTTACATGTCTTTGTGACAGGCTTTTAATAATGTCTATAGTCTTTGAGTCTTTGACATAATTAAGTTTTTAGCAACAGCTTCGTTCTTTTAATGTTACTATAAATAATCGCTTATTATGAAGGTATTAAAGGCATTTAACGTCTCATAGTGTGTCTCGACTAGGTTGTCCTGTATTTTTCATTCATCGCAAACATAAGTATATTTTTTGTCCCTTGAGTTAATTGCCTTATGATATAAGTGAAACATGAGCGATTTCTAATGTGAAGCCAATGGTAAGATGCACATCGCCTTTTATGTAAGCTCCGTCTGCTCAATCTCAGGAGGGAAATAAAGACTTTCTAAATTACATATCCATTACACTTGAACAGAACTTCTACATTGTAAGTTGAAATGCTAGTATGGATTTATTAATCTATCTCTGTACTTTGCAATGGACTAAGCTTTAACGAAAATAATAATATTTTAATCAAGACAGCGTCTTTAATTTTAACCTACAACATGTCATCGATTTCGCTAATAAAACAATGCATATCTTTGTAATCAAATGTTATTTGCTATAAAAGTATAGAAAAAAACTAAAATAAGTCCATGTACCGCATGTAATGTAAAATGTGTATGTAATGTAAAGTTTACGATCGTGCACTTGGCCAGCGTGGAAAATTACCATATTAAAACGTT
>DWMG01002554.1:0-13061 GCA_018244855.1 Elbella merops
GCATGAAACAACAGACATGCATATGTTTTATTTTACATACGTAAACTACCAAAGTGCAAATAAACAAAAATTTAACTTAACTAACGTTCACTTTAAAATGCAGTTTTAATCTGTGACTCATTTCTTACAATGTACCTACTGTCGTTATATCAATAGTCCGGCAGAAATTCACTAAACACATACGAACAAATAACATATACCTAAGTATATAAACGGTAAACGTTAATTTTAATCACTACATGTTACTGTGCTATTAATAATATGTTTTTCATCATACTTTTTACATTTTTTCTCTCATACGAATATCTATCAGGTAGTAAATATATTTTCAAGGCTCGACTTTAAATAAAGTTTTATTCGCATAGCGTTTTCCTTGTTTATAGCGAAATAAAACATTTCCTCGTCGTGTGTCCGCCGTGGTCACATAAATGACATCGATGTGATTCATCCCATTTACGTTGATAGACTTGCGAATTCGCTAATCGAGTTGTTTATTTACTAATCCGTTTATAATCCGGACGTAATAACTTCATACCTCCGTGACGATGTCATATCTGCTATAGTTAACAAATTAAATGAAACCATTACTAAATTCTTCAATAGCTTATAATAGGACGATAGCAAACGCATAACTGTATTTGTTTAAAAAAAGAGTATTTTTATTGACTAAAGGACTAAATACAATATATAGAGCACAGAGTCTTAAGGTGTCGCGCACGGATTATACGTGCCAGTTTGAATATACCTAGAACAGCGCCAAAGTCACTAAAAGACAGTTTAACATACTTTAAATATTACTTGAATACTAACATTTATTAATCATTAAAATATCAGCACCAATCAAAATATAAGGTGAAATTGATTAACATTAATATAGAGCAGTAATACATACCGTGTACACTTGGTATTATGAAAGGCAATTGAGTTGTGCCAACACTTCAACCTACGGCGATCTATTGTGATTCTTATTTCAAAAGTAAACACGATTTTACATTACCCATAGATTGGACAACTTGAACACTGAAACCGAGTCTAACACGAACTAAGTCTAATGAGTTCTTATGTGACAAGAACTAAGGAATTCCAAACACTACATACTTGTACACCTTGCCCGAGAGATGAGGCGTTATCAGCGCGATAGCGCTTAATGGCGTTATCCGCCGAATTTATCTGATAATGGTACTTGTAGTGTTCCGTTTCTATGAGTACATTGAAAAACAAAGCGATAATTTCTTCTTTTTATATACGTATGTTCTGATTATTATTACAAATGCACGCGTTCTTTTTGTAACAGTTCAGGCAACGTCAATAGTATATTAGTCATATTAGCGCCATCAATTATTTTATGACACAATAAACTTATGAATTAAACTACATATATTATATTCAAGTAGATACGTGAGCTGATCGTTAAAGGAATAATGGTTAAATATTTACATAATCGTACAGTTCAGATGGCAACGCTAAGTAGTTGAGAGTATGTCTGCACCAAGCTGAGATGAAAAAGGCTGACCACGGACAAAAGATAACAAGGGAACTACTTACATACTCGTCTGTCTAATCCCTTGGTTTATACGTAATCCCTACTGGATGAAGCATTGAAGTCTTTTCGTTTCACTGGCGGCTTTCCCGTTCGTAATTATATACATATAAAAATATATATATAAATTGTGGTGATTTTTCTGTTTTCGTTGCATAGAATGAGTTATAATAATAAATGTGGAAGCACACCGCACTCTCAAGTCACCGGAAGTAGCGCGAAGTTCACTTTTTTCTTTGCAATTACGCGAAATTTCAAAGAAAATGTGTGTCGCGGAGAGGACGCGCGCGATCGTGGTGCCCCGGGCACAACCTACCGCAGACCGCGACTAGAAGCGAGTGTGCGGCGCGCGGCCCGCGCCCTCTTATAAAAGCCAAGCCGCACGAGCCTACGCAGAACCTCCGCTCGCCCCTTGGCCGAACTGAACTTAATTTTACAGCGAAGCTCATTACGTGCCCCACTAAGTTTGCCACCCAAATGCCATCGAATTCTTAACTAAACGCTATCGTAGATTACATTATTGCGAGCATTTTTTTGTTGACTCAAGTTATTTTTGAAAGCCAGATTACATAATCGATTATTACCTGATATAGTAATAAAGTCTGTTACTTATAAGTAATTAGTATTATTAATTTAAGTGTAATTAGTATTATTTTATGTTTAATAAATTAATTAGTATTATTAATTTAAGTGTAATTAGTATTATTTTATGTTTAATAAATAAAAATGAAGAAAACCTTAACCTAAATTTATTTATTTGAAGTAAGAATACAAATAAATAATGATAATTGTCATTGCCAGTAAACTCGACACAAGCCGTATGATGTTTATCTTACTCAAGAGTTGTAATTTATTGTGTATGTTCCAATGCTACTGGCGATAGGCATTTGTTTTATTTATATAAAATATACTTCTCTCATTTTATGAAAATGACAGTGCCTAAGAAGCTTTTCTGTTACTTACTAATAAATATTACTGTTGTAATTTATTTGCATGTCGGATGGGATTTCTTCATAAATCATTTCCATGTAACAATGGTGAATGGGCAAAAATGGCACGTTTTAGGCCCTGTGACTTGAATTTTTAAATATTTTTCGAAACAAAAGGAAAACAAGGTTATCTATAATCTTTTCGTCGACCATCACCAAGCGCCTCGGGAAAAACCACACGACAACCTTGAACAGAATACTCTTCTCTAAAACCCTTTTTTATTTTAAATTGGTATTACAGATGGATTTAACAATTAAGTATTTAATATATTTAATATTAATATTCTTACCTCATCAGCCTCTCTCACTCCACTGCTGGACATAGGCCTCCCCAAAAGGGGGTTTATGTCCGTAATCTCCACGCTGGGCATGCGGGTTGGGGATTTAATATTTTTACTAACAATATATATATATGTGTAAAATTTGGAATTAAATGAATTAATATCCATTCAAATTCATAATAAATAGGTATTTAATAAGTTCAAATTTAGAACCTACAGGAACCGTTTTTTCGAATATAGCACATTATAAATAGAGCTATACCTACCAGTTTTAATATTTCAATAGTTTTCGTTTAGAAAAGCTCATACCATATTTTCTTTTGAATCTATTCAAATATAAAAGTAAGATGAAGTCTGTAATCAACGAAGAGAAAGGAGAGGTGCAGTACACTGAAATAATAATAATAATAAATCATAGTTATTCATCGTTAATCATAATAGAAGGTGGTTGACTTAAGGGCAAACATTTGACTAAGGGTGCAAAAGGTTGTTTCTTAATGTTACGCAATAATCCCATAAAATGTTACTGCTTGGGCAATCATTGTTTATAACCTAACGGCCTTTAACATAACTTCACGACTGTATGTCCCCGAAGAGGTTAGCAGACGAGTGGTGTACTCCCATTTTTCACTAGTTATATTGTTATCATAATCATCAGCCTGTCTCAATAGACTGCTGGACTTTAGCCTCAAAGGCCTTTGAAGTTTATGCCCATAATCCCCACGTTGGACATGCGGATTAAGAATCAGTCATATTATAGTCCCCATGTCCTTTCGGAGCGAATAAGCCTATTGCAGCTAAGTACACCAGGCACAAATCCAAACTCCGAGGTGATACTGCGAATTTCCAGTTAAAAAAAACCTCTACCATTTATTATCCAATAATTGTTTTTAACGACCTCACCTGTTCAGTTATTCGATAATAAAGTAAGAAAATGTGTCGCCCTCAATTTAGAAGGCTTTGTTTCTACGAAGGCACAGTCAGCGTTTTCCACGTAATCAACAAATTATTTTATTTGAATCAACAAAGGACCAAAATGTAATATGTCGATAGCATATATCGTGCGGTGGTAACCTTCGCGGAACCTTTCGAGGCTGACGAAGCCATTGTCTCCGGTGACTAACATGAGGGTGGCTTCTAGTATGGCAGCAGTGGTGGCTGGTGAAGTCACACCGGAGGTCAAGGGCACCATTGTTCATAAATTCTTTGTGTAAACCAACTTCGATAAGCAATGTAATATTACCGGCAATGCTAGAAAATGGTATTTGTTTTTTAAATATCATGTCAAATATCTTATTGACGGAAAGTGGTACAATTATTTTATTCAAAATATTACTGCAAAAGTTCATTTACGGCATACGATCCGTTGTTATTTTTATTAGTTTAATGACTATTATTATTTATATGTCGGTATATTTTATATCGCAATGTCTATAAAAATGTTAACATATGTCAGTTAAACCGTATACATGTAAGGTAACATCACGCTTATAATCCCCGAAGCGGTAGGCAAAAGAGTGTAGTACACTCCCACATTTCATCAGTTACGTTTTATGTCCCATGGAAGTATGTTGCCACCGTTTCTACGTATGTACACCTTTTTAAAGGGATTAGGACACTAGAGGGTATTAAAGGGCACTCAATGTTGGTCAACTGATAGATATCAGTACCCGATAATCACTAATAGTGCTGCCAGCCTTAAGAGGAAAATTGCAAAACTTTGACGGCAAGCAACACAACTTAGGACAGCAGCACGAGCCATAGGTGCATTGTCATAGCTGAACCCTAGACAAAAGATAATATTCATGAGTTAGCCAGACTCTCCTGAACACTACGCACGAGTCAAGTGGTTATAGAAATTATATGAATTTGTAGTTAGTAGGTATCAAACGGAGTAACATGAATTTTTAATACATCAGAGATAATGTCGTAAATACATTGAATAATGCAAACCGTTCTCAAATAGCGCGTAATACACGTGAAACGCTCACTAATTATTTATAATTTTGAAATATTTACAAAATAATGTGTTGTTATTACTATATCGTCAAGCCAGCTCACTTACGGAGTATGAAAAGAGCACCGAATGCTTAATAATTCATATTCTAACAGTCTTAACATGCTTCTTATACATTCATCGTTTTATTTATGTATGCTGATTTCGGACACTTCTGTTTCCCCCTTCATCCAACATCTGGTCCAAGATGGGTGAGTCAAGATCATAGAATAACACGTATTATACAAAAATGTAATCAGAAACAACTTAGTTTGTTCAAAACGAATTAAATTGTTAAGTATTACATGAGGTACTCATTTCGTGAGTCATTATTAAAGCTGCGGTAGTGAATTATTGCCATAACACCGAGCTGTCAAGAAAACATGGTGAAAAGCATTTTTTCTACGAAACCATATTAGTACCAATACAGATGGATAATATCTAGAATTATTGTACGAACTAGGTGTGTAACTAGGTAATAACTAGCCAGGTTTCGCAGGAACAACATACGTAAGCTAAGCCGATACTCTGACGGAACTTTTTAAAGTAACATCTTTACGTGTTCGAAGACTTCTTTCAGTGACGAGTGAAGTCCTAGCTCATATTATATTGTCATTTGTTCGTCTTTTAAATCCCAAAGGAACGAATCGGCGCAAGATTTCGGCACACACATTTGGTAGACAGTGGAATGATATAAGAAATTTTATTGCAAAATTATAGTGTGTATTTCTTTGAGTCACTTTCACTTTTAAACCACTAAGCTGACTAAGAAGTTAACTATTGTTAAAAATTTGTGATTATGATCAATAATCTCTTTCTACCACTAATTCTCTGCCTACCTCGGAAAGGTACTGGCGTGATGATTTAATATAAAATAATAAAAAGAGTAAGCGCGTCGATAAAAGGTTTACAAAAAGTTCATAAAATATAAGGACATATTTCAAGTCGACTGAGACTTAACTATCCTATTAGCATACAAGAACAAGTAGTAAAGAACATTGTTTATTGACCTTAAACCTTATTTCAAGGACATGTGGCTGCTACGAATTTAGTACAGCCTTCACGAACGGCATGCTCCTAGCACGCTTGAGACGAAGGTACGAAGGTCCCAGCAGTTTTAGATGTGTTCCAGATAAGGTTATACCGTGAATTCGCCAACTTGCCGCTAGCAACCAAATTACGACTTACGTTTCTTACGGCTGGCGGTTAAATTTGTTTTAGTACAAATTTGACTGAGGTCAGTATTTAAAATATTGTCATATTAGGACTGCGGGCTGCAGACTATTGGTAATCTTCATTTTGAGAGAAGACAGTTTTCAACAGTGAAACAGTTAAACGGATGATGATCTAGATGGATATGATGACCATATTGTGTATTAAAAAATTTCTTACGAATGCTGTGGTATCATAGGAAAATTTTAATGTAAAGAAACATACGATATTTTTTTTCTCTAAAATGTATTTAACTTGTAGATAGACCGAACACTTATGTAAATAATTGAGCAAAATCTTATTTCTGTCTAAATTGAACTTTTGAATCCTAACTGAACAAACGACAGATTGATTGTTAATGTGAAATGTTTAATAATGTGCATTAAATCAGCTTTGAATACAGTGTGATATTAATAATAATTTAAACTATTCGGGGGCTACAAACAAAATAGGTATTTAAAGGACAAAATAAATAAACAAGTACTCCCTACTATTAAAACAAGGTCTGAAGGGAGCGAACAAACATAATGCGACGTAAGAATGAGTCATGGAAATATACTGCTCTCCTCTGCTTACCACTTTGGGGATATACTGGCGTGATGATATGTTTAATTTATTTATTTGAGCAAATCTATAACTCTGCAACTATATACATTTTTTACTACATGTAATCCAGCCTGTAACTAAACATAGTTTTGAGTATTTTCTGTACAGTTCCGTACACAAATGTAAAAGGTAAACAAGTTAACAAAAATCACTAACCAATTTCTTTACTCGCGAGCTTTAAATAGCAATGTCTTATGATGTCACATTTAGCGCTTAATTATTTAGTTTGTTGAAGCGGACGCGTCATTGTCCCATGGTGTAAGGAAATCACCTTATTATCCTCATATCCTTAGGCAAATTCTGGCCCAATTCTTCTTACTAGACGTCGTTGTTGACTATGGGCGGCCCACATTGCTCATAAGACGGAAGACATGTGATGAAGGAAAGAAGGTAGGTTATTGAGTGGTGGCCACGTCTCAATAAAAAAAGTAGGTTGCTCTGCTTCCGGGTTGTTTGACGACTTGAAGAAGACAGCAGGGTGCAGCTGGATTCAAAACACCTAGAACCGGGAGAATGGCACCGATTAGGGGAGAAAAAGGAGTTTAAATATTTTCATTTATTTAAAAATATCTGACATTTGTGAACGTTTTAATACCCCTACACGAACGTTTTAATAGCCCTACAATAATAATAATGATCATTCATTAATTTTCTAAACAACAAGTTACATAATTACAGAAACGATTTATCGGCTTTGGGTTAACTAGCGCTAAACATTTACATAATACTGAGTCCACACCATGAAGATAATGGGCTATAATATTCTTTATTATTAGCAGGTCTAAACGTTTATGGACATCAGGAACTGAAACTGCTGTCCCTATTTCAGCCAATCAGCAGCAATCGATGCAAGCTTTACCATTAAACTTAAGTCATCAGTCATCACAAACCTCTGACAGTAACACGGACCTGTGCCCAAGAAATATATTTGAGTTACAGCGATCAAATAACATCCGAGTTGCTATCATGTCAATTTACTAATTCCATGACATGATATTTTTTAATTTTAAAGTATTTATTACAATTGGAGCAGCTGAAAACAAAATTATCATGTTTAAGTCAACTGAATAACTAATTTTAAACATACTTACGCGTGTACTTTTCCATATATTTTAATAAACGCTATTTTAAAGATGTCATGAGATATTAGAAGTTTATTTATCATAAGATCTCGGTGGCATCTGCGTAAAATATTGAAACATGACTCGTGTCACTCAACACCAAGTAATAACTAATTAGGAGCGAACCGAGACTAGGTATTATTTTAGATTAGTTTTAACACCAAGTGGGTAAATTGAAGTAGGTAACCTCTGTTTATGTTAATCTATATAAATAAAAAAATGGAGATTTGTCGTTGTGCGCGCATCACGCAACAACTATTGTATATATGTATTTCAACCAAACGTTCTAAGCGTTGCTTCTTACGCACTTGGTTTTTAATTACTTTCTAAGATAGCCTGATATGTTTGCCTTTAATAACGTTTAAGCTTTCTTTTCTGTGCACAAAACAGAATATGGACTTAATCCTTCACACTTAACTGATAGTGAACAAGCACAATGTTTAAAATGTCCTGTAACGTCCATTAGCATAAAATATAAATTAATTGTTAATGTGTCTTTATTCCCAAATTCATCTTTACATTACATAATGGTCCAACGATCTTGTCTATAAGTTACATACTTTGAAGCGAATTTAAAATTTTCGATTTCCTGGCTGAATCACATTAAAAGTAAAATTACGAGTACATATCCCAGCATGCTTTTTTCTATGGTACAATTGATGCCGCAATACGTACCTATACAGTGAAACAACAAAAATACTTATGTACTACTTAACTTTTTTAAATACACTTTCCGACGAAATTACAGTTCTTAATATGACACTGTCTATCGCCTACAAATATTTGATGTCTCATTGATATGTCTAAATATTGTGGATAAAAATACTCAAGTGAATCATCATCACCATGCTTAGAAGTTAACGTCCCAGTATAAAAACAATTGAATGTAAAATCTTTGAGCTGCAGAGCAATGTGGACAAAAAATCTACCGAATTCCTGCACGAACCGAGGTTTTTCAACTTAAACACAGTTGTGACTAAAATGTGCCTTCATTTTAGAAATCGATGAATTTAATGTGATCTTAATAATATTTGGATTACAAATTTTTTAATTATCTACTTAAATTCAGTACAGTTGGAAATGTTTTAGCTGTATTAGTTACAACTACTGAAACACTCCGTGTTTAATTTACTCAGTTGCTCAAAAACTTAAACACTAAGGTTTTCAAATACTACATTTGAAAAAATCACCTTGTGCGTTCTACTAAATGCTTTTATGTTAGCATTACTTTTGAAATACTAATAGTGTACATAAAAAACGTGTTAGGAAAAAAAATGAGTATATAACCTAGATATTATAGCCAATAAGTTAATAAAGTTCTCGTGGAATAAATACAAACTACCTTTCTTAACTCTCTTAGGAAACACAAAAATGTCGGACTATCGGAATCCAGATTCGGTCGTAAACCACCCGCGAGTGCGTTGTAATAACACATATGTACATACTTGTACATCCATTCGTATTCAAATCGACGTGTGCAAGGAATGCTTTAAGAGTCATGACTCTTTAAACGCAGAAAAGTTACTTAAATCATTATAACAATGCCCATAAATCTAACGCGCCTTTAAAATAAATTGCGTTACTTTTTACGAAGATCGCTTCGCATCTATTCCATGACGACTAGCTGCGATAAACATTTTACTTTTATATGTATTTTTATATTTTTTTATTTTATACATTGGCGTTTTTTTTATTTAGCAATAGCCTCGTGCTGGACAGCAATCTCACTTGATGGAAAGATAGATGCAGCCTAGGATTAACCTAGAAAATGCACTATTCACTATTGTCATGAATAATTCCAGATCATACGAATTTATATGCAACAGAAATGATTAATGTTTAAAGTTAACATCTGTGTGTACATACATGCACTATAAATAAGACCAAGTGGCATTATATATAGAGTGCTTATAGACGTAATTTTTTTAAAGATGCACCAATAAAAAACGGAAAAATTCCCAACTATAGAAAAAGATTTATCGCTTAGAACCACCACGTAAAGCATAACCTTTATTCTCTCGGAAAACACAACCTAACAAACGTTAAATGATTCATGAAGTAGACCAATTAATAAGACATTATTTGTAATAGATAAATAATTGGCGAACTATGCACGTCAAACTCGTTCGCACAGCACGGACGTACGTAACTCAAATCGTTTTCATAGAACAACGTGTATTTTACTACACAACAAAGTTTTCCTCCGTTATTTATCACCTAGCTAATAATAATAATAATTTATTTGACACGAAATGAAGCAGCCCGATGCGTATGTTTATGGGTAAAATTACGATACAATTACGTCTATTACTCCAACATACACGTGGATTTACAAGTACCTATGGAAGTACTGATCGTAGTATTATTTGACGCGTAAAACAATTGAATGGCTTATAAGGGTGAACAGCGTACAGCGTATTCTAATGCTCACAGTTTGATCTCATTATATTTATAAAACACGTTGCATTATTTTAATACGGCATAACATGTTGCGTTGTTTATATACTCTATGTAGAAATATGTACCTACCTGTCATGATAGGTAAGGCATTTATTGCAAAAACTCTTAATATTTCGTGTACCTACTGTCGTTTTTAATTAGGCTTATTATAAATAAACGTAACATCACGCCTGTTTTCCCCGAAGGGGTAGGCAGAGGAGTGTAGTACGCTCCCACGTTTCACCAGTTACGTTTAAGTCCAACGGTGGAATAGGTGGTGAGCCTATTGCCATACACCGGGCACACATCCAGACTCTCAGTCACTACTAGATATTCTAAATTCGAAAAATCAAATGGTACCCGACCCGGTTTTCGAACCCAAGACCAACTCGACCAACGGGGCAGTCCAAATGTTCTTTATTATAAATGTTCCTGCATTGTGATATGATTGTTGAATGACCTCTTGATCGAATGAATATTGAGCCGGTAAACATTGCGTCGACTCTTACTCAGAACAAATATTTATGTGATGAGCGCGTGTTCCTTCTGTGTTTTGTTAGATTTATTTAAATAAGTATGCTTTATATATACCTACATATGTATATCTAGTCTTACCTCACATGTTACGCAGAGTGGCTGGCAGCAGTTGGATATAAAGAGCTGAAGACCGAGTTCAGTAGCGGCGCTATTGGAAAGACCTATATCCAGCAATGGACGGGAGTAGGCTGATGATGTTGATCATGCTGACCTGTCAGATTCATTGTTTAGGATACAAAGGCCTTAAATGACTGTGTGTTAGTACCTCCATAACATTTAATAATTATAAATAAAGTTTCGCATTTATAAACAGTACTATCTATATGTATACAAAATTCTAAGGTGTGTGAAGTCTGCCAACCCGCACTTGGCCAGCGTGGCAGACTATGGACTTAACCCTCTCAATATGAGAGGAGACCCATATTCCAGCAGTGCAATTATAAAGGGTTGATATTAAACAGTACTATCCGATGTAATATAGTATGTTCTATGGGAAAACCTTTGCCACGGAATGGATTTTTTCCAAAATTAATATAAGAACCCACATTTAAACGAATGCGAACGAAGCGATTTGAAAAAAAATGCCGCGTAAACATATCCGACACAAACGTTTAAGAGGCGACCTCGAAACATTCACAATAGTATTTTGTGTCGTTGTTTTTCAGTGTTTCAATAGCTGAAACAAAGGGAACTGTGCTTATTACGCTGAAAGCTATAACTGTAAATTTTGTAACAGTTGTGTTACATAAAGCGGTAAATAAGTCGCTCTGTTCAGCCGCCGTGAGTCATAGGTCGCCGTTAGTCGAATTTGGCACAATGTACCATCTTCCTGTGATTAGATCCATATGAGAAGTGGATCGGTTAGTAGGTACTGTTGATATAATACCGACTCAAGTGTTATTTGATGGTATCATAATCATCATTTTCATTTTGAATATATATTACAATATTAATTTTAAAATATACATATAATTTGTAAATGAGAGAAGGGCAAAACAGATCTACAATGCGAATGATAATAGTCACAAGTAGTGAGAATGACCAAGCTTTATCTATTTCGATCAAATACGTCAGTGACTTCTGATAGGGGAGCCAGGGCATGACCTGCTGGGTCTACTCACTTCAAAACTAACTTGCATATATGAAGAGCGTGATTAATTACAGCACCTCGGAATAGTAACGATAGAAATACGTGGTATTTAATGCTCTCCGCCTACCCTGTAAGGGACCGGGCGTAACACCATAATAATATTTAGATATCATTGTTTATTGTATATATGACGGTGTATTGAATTTTTCATCATGTTAAATAAACTAAGGCCATATACGCGCATATTTTTTCCCACAATTATTATCTGATACTCCAAAAGAAAAGACTTAAAGAACCTAGCATAGTGATATAATAATAATACTTTATCAAATATCATCATACATTTTGACACATCTATTAAAGCTGGTCGCAAACTACTCAGGATCCAGTACACTAGACGCATCTGAATACATCTACGGAAGGAAATGGCGTCAAAGTTTACATGTTATATTTAAAAAAGTAGATAGATTTGCGGAAAGTGGAGTTATAATGTACGCAACATATCCCCTGTAATTCCCGAAGAGATAGCCAGAGGAGTGTAGTAACTCTACCCCAGTTACGTTTTACGTCGCATGGAATAGATGATGATTCTTCTGCAAAAACGAGCACGGATCTCCCTCCTTGTAATGTAAATGAACCTAAAAATCATAACTAAAGTGTCGACCTACAAACGTGTAAGCAAGCAGTGAGTCAGCGAGTGCGTGGCGCACGGTGGACGCTTCTTAGAAAGACGATCTGTATTAATTGGAGCACATTGAGTTCAGACTCTTAACTATTAGTGAGAACGAAAAGCTTTATTGAAGCGGTCAGAGAATGACCTCAATTAAACAATGACTA
This sequence comes from Elbella merops, assembly GCA_018244855.1. Classification (NCBI taxonomy): domain Eukaryota; kingdom Metazoa; phylum Arthropoda; class Insecta; order Lepidoptera; family Hesperiidae; genus Elbella; species Elbella merops. The sequence goes on from DWMG01002554.1 coordinate 12,649, forward strand.
ATCCTGAGAAATTGCATTTAATTTCATATAACCTACGTATATAGATTTTTTTACGAAGGTTATATGTATTTTACTGAGTCGATTCGTCATTCGGCACTATGTATACGTATGAATCACTTACAACGTTTTAACTTGAACTTTTGTTGAACTTAAACAAAAAAAATACGATACTAAATTCAATAGATAAAAATGGACCCGGCATACGTCGTCCTGCCCGGATAAGCAGTGTTACATTCAATATTTTATTTTAAAATGATTTCTGTGTAGCTGTAACCATTAAGGTTGCACATGCGACGGAAGCTTAAAAATGGAGTAACTTCTCCCGCTTTCCCAACATTTCCCTTAACTGCTCTGCTCCTATTGATTGTAGCGTGATGAAAAATATACTATAATCAGCTCAGGAGTATGAAAAA
>DWMG01002555.1:0-13061 GCA_018244855.1 Elbella merops
TATGACTGCTGTTAATCTATCGTGATGTCATTATGCAATTATAATCGGTTCGCGGATCTGAAACGCTGGTTTCTAACTATACTTTGGTCATTGTTGAGATAGTTAACCCTGACAGTGGATATTTACTTTTGACGGTACTGTTATTTAAAGTAATACACCAGACACAATACTTAAGTTTATTTTGGTACATTTTGGACATTTTTGTGAAATAAGCATAACATTGAAAACGTGAAGTGTAAAATTCTGATTCTTATATCATTAGGAATTGTTTTAATTAAATAATGTTTGAATTAGTTCCTGTTCATTTTTTACCTAATTTATTATTTGTTTAGTAAATTTAAAGTAACTAAGCTACATAGAATTACCCACAAATATAAATATTGTAGTTGCTAAATGTTTAGATATACGTCGCTTAGTTGCAACAAAGCGACATTTTACATTCAAAGTGCAACTAAAGGATAAATCATATACGCAAAGGAATTGGCGTCTGCGAATTAGCACGATACGATCATTCAAATGGTTCATCGCATTACAAAAATCATTTTACAACTCAGACGCATAACCTGCTTTGGTTATAATAATTAGCGTTACTCTAATTCCTAGTTGTAATCAATTTATTCATAAGTAAAGCAATAATTATTTCAATTATAAGAGCTAAATCCGATGATGTAGCTCTAATAGGACTAAACTTAGTCTTAGAGTAATGGGCTTATTTTAAAAAATACATGTCTATCTGCGTCTGCTATAATGGCAGATCACAAAAGCATTAAGTCTGTTGTTAGAAATTCGATGCTTGCAATCAAAACGACATAATAACGTATGTTCTGCGTAGAAAGACCGTCGGCCACGGGCGTACAGTTAACACGTGGAGCTCCTCGATGTTCTATTTTCGTATAGTATCAAACACCGAATATGCAAACTCTTACTGCTTCATTTTGTGGCTCATTAATTAGAAGATTTGGCTCAGCTGAAGCCATGGCCGTATCTATCTATGACTTTATGGGATCAAATTTTGCCAAAGCTTCAATATACTTTTTAATGTTGTGTTGAATAAATAAAATTCTTAAAAGGTCGTAACTTTGCTCACTATATTAAAATTTTCAAACCTTATTAAAATTATGTAAATAGGGAGATAAACGGTTATAATGATTATATGTGCTATGTAAATAAACAGAGCGGTGTTGCTCTTGCACCGTAAAATATTTTTGTTATTTTGAAAAACATCATTGCTCAGAACATTACCTATGTTTTCATCAACTATAACGTTGACAGATGCTAAATGCGCTTACTATTATTAGGATAGATAATCTAAATGTTTGTGTTTACAATTTGAACGGGAAATTGGCTTTCAATCAAAAGCCTGCTTAGCAGACGGACAGACGCCAACATCATCAACCGTCGTGAGACATTCAGTTACCTCATTTTTTAAAGTTTGGATATCTTCTAGGTTCAGCAACAATTTACAACAGAAATCGAATACAGAACTGGAGAAGCATTCCATAATTTGTTTGTGGTATATTTTTAGTAGCAATGCATTGACGCGCATTGATACATTGTTAAACGTATTTGTGTAATGTTAACCTATGAGCAGTGTGAAAATCCATAATTGAATTTCTTGTCTTTGCAATTTGTTATCGTTTATCATCCCTCTATATGCTTCAAAGTGCGATATGTTGAGGTTATAGAAAAGTGTTTACTTAGAAATGATTTAATCACTTTTTAGTTATTTGAGAGAAACGGCTAGTCAAATATGAGAAGAGGTTCATATTCGACTTCGTCTACTCTTTGAGCTCCACGCGAATGATAGTAATGCAAATGTTGCTGCCAACATTTGAGATGGTTATCTAAGTGTATTAGACTCGCGAAAACGTCAGTAGTGGCTTCCCTTTTAGAAATCTATCGTCTTCAAATTCGGATATTTTGATGTTTATGTGTAATGTTGACCAAGAAATATTTATTGATAAGAAATAAAACCTAAGACGGTCATACCTTGTTACTTCTCTCTTATAATTCTAGAACCGCATAATGCAGAGAAACAATGTCAGTACAATCAGACACTGGTAACTGCAACATTGGTAGTGTTGTCTTGGTATATTTGTAAAGGTTTATTTGACTTCGGTCGTGTATATAACGGCTTCATTTATTTATTAAAGAAATTGTAAATAAATCACCGTTACATAGATATATTATATACATGATGTTATTAAATACCAATAGTATAAGTATTGTAAAAGCAATAAATCAATTTAACTAAAGTTATTTACAATGTTAGACAAGCATTGTTAGAGGGGGTATGTTAGTCTTAACACTTTAAATACTTGGCTTCTTTCATCGTAGTTATTTTAAGCTAATCAGCTTCTGAAACCATAAGACTAACAAGGCCTTATTAAGTGAACTACATTATGAATATAAGAGCAGTCAGTCGTCTTGACTAATTTAATATTATGTGATGTGAATTCCTTCAAGTATAAGACTATATATCTGATCCGATTGTAATGATTTACGCGTTTAATAATGCACAGAGACATAAAAAGAAGTGAAAAATATATATTAATATCAAAATTATTTTCTTCAAAACATTGACATTCTAGTAAACGATAATTTTGCCACCGCTCGTCTCGTGCGCGTCAACAGTAGAACAAAACATTCAAATCCTTAAGTAGTCTCGAATTGGCTTCGCGGTTCAAGGTACCCACCGCGGGCGTCAAGATTCGAATCCTTCGTAAACCCAACGCGTCTAGCCATTCTCAGTCCAATTTCACGTTATCTCGGTAAAGGATTGGTCGATACGTTAGAGAGGAACAGCACGATCAGAATGCCGATAAGACTGGCTGGAGCGTGCCAAAACTGGGATTTATTATGCTAAAATTGGAAATCAAAAAGTGGATGCATTTCGAATGGCGCACGTATTCGCTGATTATGCACTGTGAACCACTCGATAACAGAATTATTGTTTCAGACAAGTTGTGCTGCGAGTCGATAACTGTTTTCATATCCATAGGTAATTACTGGTTTATTATCAAGTAGATATTGAACAGTGCTCCCATAAAGCTTCATCCATTCTGCAGATGCTTTTATGACTACTTCGGTCGCTGCATTTATGTCATCTGTCTATCACATTTTATGTCTGACGGATTGTCGATTTTATACCTGACGGTATTTGGATAAAAATCTGTCTATATAAAAACTAGAGGCCATTTGATCAATGAATGTATACAATGTAGTTTTATATTTCAATGATTTCTGTCTTTTCGTTATATTTTAATATCCTTAACATTACGCACTTACTAATCACATAATGATATAATTTTTTTGTACATATCACTGAAAAAGTATATAGGTACGTAGGGTAGGTACTATGATTCCTCACTTCATTCATTATTTAGTTATATCACAGAAATAGGGACAGACTTTCATTTTAGCCTGTATAAAAGTCAAAACACCGGAATTTCCCAGAACTGTTGAGCAGTTACACCTGTCAGTGCGAAATAAGTATGTTATTGATTTCGGTGACGAAAAATTGGTAAATTGAACGTATGAGAAATTTGAAGAATAGTCGTAGTGTGTTCTATCCATATAATATAGTCACATAACTCGATAAACCGTCATACAAATCCATCATAACAATCGTTACATCATTACACGCGTTCTCCTGCGCCGGTTTTATTAATAAACAGCCACGTGTGCGATAGACGTGCGCTTGAGTTCAGGGTGCGATTATGTTGGTGGGTTTGCAGCGAGAACTAGCAGCTTGGCGGAAATTTCCTTTAAATTTCCAGTCTTTTCAGTTGCGAGTCAGTATAGTTGCGAGCATACCTACGTTACCGCACGCGCTAACCTGCATAAGGAATATTTTAAAACAGAACGACTTTAAAAGGTCGAAAACAATAAAATGTATCTGCCAAGTAAATACGATATGAAGAAGTACAGTCATACAGGCATGTAACAAATACAATTTAAACTTACAATTTGATGTCCTTGGTGCACTTCCAGTATTCTTACTTCATGCAATGTGATTTATTACAAAATGTGAACAAAATATAAATCAACGTCAATTATTCATTAAAACATATTATAACGATGTAAGTAGATTGAAGCTGCATTTTACACGTTCTAATTTCGCCACCAGGAATTATTCTTTAAGATTTAATTCGTAGCGTCTATAATCAATTCGATACGGATAGCATTAAATTATATTGTTTTGTTGTCTTGACTTAAAATATGATTACAAATCGCAAAAGTTACTACCGCTAAAACCACCCATTGTGAAACCGCTGTCTCTCGTGGCCACCCGCGGTTCTCAATAACGTGACCAAACGCCATCATATCTCCACTGTGTGTTAGATAGTGCAGTTTACTGTAATGTGATATTTAGTATTTAGTTTATGATACATTAAATAAGATACACATCTAATTACTCGTGACCGTTTCACTTTTTATACGAATGGTACTTCATATGCAAAGGCATTTCTTGGCAGTTAGAATGAAACGTAATTTCACGCCTGTAATCTCCGAAAAATATTCATGTGGTGGCACTTAGAGCGTCATTTTCTAACAATATTAAGGTCGAAGTAGTTGAAAGGATCGCTTTCCTTGTTGGTATTTCGATTAAAACAATACACATACGAAATTATGACTTTACTGAAAGGAAAATTCTATTTCTGTAGTAATAATAAGTACATTGTTATTGTGACTAAGTTAATTCGAAAGGCATTATAAATAGCGTGGAATTCAAGTATAGGTAAGCTTAAATCGTTCCATAGGTCATTTATACCTACTCATAGGTTTTATTCACATCAGATGAGCACACATTTTTCTGTTTCCTGTTGAAATCACCGTTATTTTGATTATACGTTCAACCACTTATAAATCTAGAAAAAACTCGCCATGATTGAGATCATAGCGAGTTTTTTCTAAATAGTTTATATATGTGTAATAATATTAGACATGTATAAACTGAGGTTTATATATGTGTAATATTATTGTAACATTAAATGTATATAGCAGCGTAATATATGTATATCTAACTCGATGACTATTATGTTATCTAACGACATTGTAACCACAAGTTAAACAAGTGATTAGTCTACAAATATACAGATACCGTAGTCAATATAGGAATAGCAATACCAATATTTAAATGCTGGCTTGCACCAAACAGTAGTTCCTTGTATGAACGTAGTATCTATGTATATCGATATGTGACTCACATACACACAGACGAACCTTGTTAGCGGTAGATAAGCATAACACATGTGATTTGTAAATGTTGTAACAGAAAAACATTATAACTATTTACACGCATTACTTTGGTAATATTATGTTCAGTACACATTTCGGGTCTTTTGAAGTCGAAAATATGGAATAAGTACATTTGATATAATTATAAATAATCTGGATCTGTTCCCGGTGTATGGCAATAGGCTCGCCACCTATTCCAGGGGACTTAAACGTAACTGGTGAAGTGCGAGAGTGTACCACACTCCTCTGCCTAACTCTTCGGGGATTACTGGCGTCATGTTACTTTCATATATAAATAAAAATTGCAGAACATATAAAATTTGAAACGTTCCAATATTAATTATCGCATATCGATGCAAATATAGATCTTTTACATTTTATATCAGCAGTGATAAATACGGGTGAAGTACGAATGATAATGTCGACTTCAATGCGTACTTGCCGTGTTTACATTGAAATTGCTAGAACACGTGTTAATTTTCGGTGGGGGTATATATCACGTACATCGTAGTAAAATTTATTTATGTTCTAGATACTTCGAACACAACGTAGATTTGAAAGAAAACGTATCAGTGGTTTATTTCGAAACGCAACATATGTTCGTATTTTTACATATGACGCCTTAGACGATACAGTTGCGAATGACGTCTTGTATGATAAACGTGTAAGGTTATATAAGTGTATTGTTGTTCGTAATATCATGTTTAATTACAATTGCTAATATTATTAACGTGAAATGTACATTATTTTGCGTTGACATTGACAGATTGTTGGCAGAAGTGATTCATTTAGGACACTTAACGAAATTAACAATTGATTGTTTGTTTTTGTTCTTACTTTTCATTATTGTCTATGATTCTATTATTATATTAATTTTAAGTTGGACAAAACATTGTCTTGCCGATTATGATATATTTTCTGTTTTATTAGTATTATAAGAATAAATAAATTACTATATAAACCAAATTTAACATCAAAAGTGATTTAATGATTGTATTTCTATATTGATCGTAATAGTGACGTCCTTATTTAGCACCTCAAAACTAATAACTTACGGTACAAAAAATGGTTTATAAAAGAAGGCAAGCAGATGATGATTTTTTAAAAGGTGAATAACCCGCCATTTTTTTTTTCTTTTATCTATGAGGAAGTGATTTCGCTGTTCTGTGAGATAGCAATGAGGTCGTAAAGTAATGAATGTTAAGGTCTATTGTTGGTGCAATAAAGTTTTAGGGTTCCGTAGGAAGCAGGAATGGGATCATATAAACTAGGAGACGTTAAGGCCCCGCTTGTTTTTGGGGAAAATCACAGGAAACGTTCTATATTTCATGTGTGTTTACGCGATGTCGTTTCATTTATTTCTATGTGGTTCCGATGTACTTCCGATTATCGTATTCTTTGCTATCTTGTAATAAAATCTCACCTTTATTATTATGGTGCTGTAACATGAAAGCGTGTAGTAAACGAATTTTGGCTATTTTGATGCTGCAACCGCTATACTCCTTTCTCCTTCGTGTGATGCAAATACGACATCAACGTTTTAAGCAAATTCTATTCTGTTTTAACTACTATTACATCAATCTTATAAATTTAAATTTAAATTAAGACTCTTTAGGTATATAGCATTAAATATTTAATGAATGCACTTACGAATTTGTCTATAACCGTATTCACAACTACTGAGCATAAACAGCCTTCGCATGGTCATGTGTCAAGCACACGGTTGTATAAATATTCGTGTTAACGACGCATAAATTAGCTGACACCACTATGATAGTACGTTCGTGAGAATAAAATGTGTTGGTAAATATAACGTTAATAAAAGTTTTCAATGCAATTGCGTTTGCATAGCAGTAAATAGTGTTACATATTAATCAGCAGCAAGCATCTTAAGCAATGCCTCGAATAATTAACATGCTATATTTGCATGTGGTCCATGCTCTGATCCTTAGTTGAGATCCATAGCTATCCATGATACGTCACGGGAAGTCACAATATGTTTATTTCAATCATGCCTCTATCTGTCTGTTGATCCGTCAGCTGAGAGACGATTGTGGTCGATTAGTGATCATTGCCTCTTGGACTGATTCTATAAAAAGGACAAGATGTATCAATGAATCATAACTCTTAATTGAAGCAGTTCATCTTGAGTCTCTTACGAAAAGTTATGCGTTAGATATCATTCTATGTTTTGCAGTTCAAGTCATTCAAATCAAACTGACTTATTACACATGGGTAAACGATAAAATTACCTCTAATAAAGTAAATTATAACAACGGAAGTAAAAACAAAAAGAAATCGAACTGTTATAACTGTCACTTACAATGTGTCGATAATTATTTTAATAAAGAACTACATTGATTCGGAGGTATTATCATTTCGAACTATATCCGTGTTTATCTGTATAGCTAACACTAACTGATCCGTTATTTTGATATCGATTAGAGAGGCTGGTTATAATCTCGCATTTTGCCGCCGTACTTAGGCGTTAGTAAAACAAGTCCGTACGTCCAAGTCGTAGTAAGCTCATTTCCATTTTGACGTTGCGTTCACTTATCTCGGCCGAGGTAAAATATCTTGTCCCGCGACTGGGAAAGATTAGGAAGTTCCGTGGAATTTGTAAGTTGCACGATTCTGGGGTAAGCCGTGATACTGTTACAGGGTGAAATTAACGGATTTATTTTAGTTGCTCATCACGAGGTACAGATGTATAGCTCCGATACTACTCATAATAATTTTCTTTTTTCTCTGTGTATTTATTTTGTTAACTTGAAATATATTTATTGCCCATTGCAAGTTTGTAACTACATATTGATTATTATTAACTATTGGAAGGATAGACATTTAGCACTCGTTGCTCTCTGCCTATATCGTAATGGACCTGGCGTGCTGATATAAATGAAAACAATAGTGATTTAACATCTATACGCCTCACGTATGCATCAAACATTTTTACATTTTGTGCTCGTAAGTAAATGGTCAAACTCAACGGACCAAATCGAGAGCGAATGCAGAGCGAAGATACGATCTAAAACAAACGTATCAATAAATTGATCGAACCACGTCTGTTATGAAGCAGAGTTATCCTTGAGGTATTGTTAACAGTACTATCTCGACATTAGCTTTATGTGAGCAGATTAAATCAAGTGCCGCTTCATATCGATCGATGGCTAACAAACCGCCGTGTTTACGTTTACATAATTCATAGGCGTCTAGCGGTGCGATTTGTACTAGCAACATTCCGTCAACGTGGTAAATGCTGCCATTTTGGGTGATCATTGCAAAAAATTATATATTTCCATATGTGGTAGGATGCGCTCAAGCTAGATGGAGTTACGATACACGCAAAGTGGCTGGCAGTGGTTGGATGCGAAGTGCCATTGGAGAGGCCTATGTCCAGCAGTGGACGGGAGTAGGCTGATGATGATGATGATGATGATGATATGTGGTGGAAGGTTTGCATACTTCTCAATTTGGTTCTATTTTTTTTAAGTCGTTATCATTCAAATTTCAAAAAATATTTGACTTGACGGTGATCTATTTGCTATACGCAATCGACTTGCTAGTCGTAAAGTGATCATTACAGTACAAGGCCCACAACAAGACATGGAATTATATGCAAAATAAATATGAGATTTCTATTTTTCATCGTTCGAGCACTTAAATAAAACTCATGGCTTAAGTTTAGTTTAATGACTTGCATTTTTTCGCCTACTACCATTGTTATATTTTTCTGTACTTAAATATTGTTTTTCTATTTTTGTCTTCAACTGTTCTAGTAGATATTCACGATCTTTACAATTGCCTCATGTGCTGTAAGTGCTTAAAATTTCTTATCATCAGACAAAAAAGCTGGGCGCATATCATATAGCAGTTTAAAAATTTGTTTAACGAAATGTTTGGCAACTTAGCCAGCGGTACTTGAATAACTAAGAACTAGTTCGGATAGATTACCGGCATTGTTATTAAGTTCCTGCAATGAAACTTCATTAACAAGTTTACAAGCGGCGACGTTGAGAAATGCAATAAAAGGGGATTGTAGTTCCTTAGTAGGTTGTGATAACAGTAATAAACCTTACTTCATTTAACTAGTAGCCGGTGTTTCTGACATATTTTATTCGCTAGTCGCTTTGCTCAAACATTTGCGCCAGTCAGTTACACCAACTGTATTTGCAGATAGATAAGGGCACAGCAAGGCTGCAAGGCTCAACACAAATGTTTGTTTGAATAATATTTTCTTGTGAGCCCCCACTTGATGTCGACATCAAATTAAACAAGTTTAAACTGAGACCGCTTTAAGAACCATGATAAATGCTCATGGGAGTGATGATAAAACACTAATTATTGTCATGTAAGAAGTGTGAGGTTTATTTACAATTTCCACAGTTACTGTCAATCTTATGTAACCATATTCTACTATCGAAAAAGGATAGTACAACTAATTTGAAATGGTACATGTATAATTCGGTTGGAATAAAATTGTGGGTTCCAGTCACATTATTCTTCCGGTTCCATGAGATATTAAAGAATGCCTTAAGTATTAGTCATTACAAAGGGGGACTCCAAATAGTAGGTTGCGAACTGTACTACCTGAATCGATTTGGATACCAAATTTTTTTACACTTGAGTAACTAAAGCAAACATCTGTTCCATTTTGGCGAAATTTCTGAACAGTTGTCCGATGTTTTTACCTTATTTAAACATCTGAATAAACATTTTGTTTTCGTATGCGAGCATGAGACGCGGTCGCGTTAATTCCTGCATTACCTTTCGACACTATTTTGATACTCAACTTGACTTCTATATTTCTCTCTCACCTACTCAATGTAATGAACTATTTTTTATCAAGTCGTCCATTCCTTTTAAGGCCATAATAACTGTATTTAAAAACGTTAATGCACCTGGAGGTGTATTTTCACATGAAATATAAAGAATTATTAAAACGGAATATTCTATAAACGGATAGACGTTAGTGTTATAATGTACAAAAGAACCAATAGCGAAAGACAAAAGACCCATCCTTTATTCAGAACTGATTTTAGCTTTGAGGGATTTTATTTATATACAGTAACATAATAGGGACTAGAATGGCTTGAAAGCCGAGCGAGACGATGAGGGCTGTAAAGTGCGGTAGCGTAAATAAAAAAATGAAGCAACGAAAAATGGTTTTTAAACGAAAACATAGTGAAGGAGATAAGGACGTTTTATTGTGCCACAACATAGGGGCAGACGACAAAACATATCACAAAAAATAGAACAGTACAAGCTGCTCCCGTATCATGTTACGGAAGAAATCTTACCGAATGCCGAATCAGAGAAACGAATATTCATAATTGTACTTTTAAACTTGTATACACGGTTAACTAAACTTATTATGAAAGTTATATAATTTACGATTACAAAAATTTTTGAGCGAAAATTTAGTTTCAAATATTAAATACCGTCTAGCTTAAATGTTTTCGACGTGATCGGAATACAAAAACAAGTCATTTAAACGGGTCCCGAGGTGGTATTAGATGATGAGGTGAATATTTTCAACGTTTGGAATCATACTGCATTTCTAAAGAGTTGAGATACCTACTCCCAGAGAAACCTAGCTCATAAAATATACAATACATTATTATCTGAAGCAGAGCCCGTAGCATATGAGGCATATGTGATATGTATCTAATAGAATAATACATCAAAACGTCCTGTACATATCTGATGTACGAACGCTTCTACCTGTCTTCATCAATAATATTTTTTATGAAGCAAGTTTCTTTCTAACATTGTCTAATATCGTCTGCCAGTTTGTGATTGATGTATTTTGAATTCTCTGGAGCTTTAAGGATTCTTGTTCGTTTAATTTGATACTTCAGGGTCCTTAAAAAGTTATGGTGGATAATCGTTTTCGATTTTCGGCGAGTTTAATAATATTCCCTATAGTAAATGATTTACTTCGGGAACATTCGAAAGCATACTTCAGTCTTAAATTTTCTTTATGCTCTAAACGATAACAAAACTCTTACAAACAAGCTCCAACAAACAATAGCGTATAAGATTCAGGAGAATCAGTATTTATCATGCAACAATAAAACCGATAAAGATAATCTGGTAGTCGATTTATCTAATGTCGTCATTCGAAATGAGAACTAATTAAAAACCGGACATTGGAAAAAAATTGGACTCGTCCAGCTACTGAGCCGACGGAAAATAAAGGAGCCGAGCTCCCGTCCGGGCAATCTCGATAAAATTGTGTAAGAGGATTAAAAGATTTATTGTGCAAACCTCTTCAAAGGAAATTTTCGGATGTTCCCGTTTTATTTTGTTCGTTCGCTTCTACGTTGTCTGGTTTTGTACGTGTCGTCGCATAACTTAGTTAAAACGCTTAAACGCATTCGTTTATTTAGTTCGTTGATGTTTATGCCTACTGGTTTACTGTTTATATCTTTTTCTGAGGCCTTATTATTTTTTGAAGCAAAAACTCTTATCACGGTTTTAAGAGACCACTTAAACGCATAATGATGGTCACCTCTTTTAAGTGGTACCTAAAACACTCAACGATATCAGTTACGACATTTATGACGAAGCATTTGCGTATTTGGTGATATGTTTTATTTTATCTATTAACTTTTCTTATTCAAAGTTATTTTTATATTAGGAGTTAAATATGAATAAAATTTTACTTTCAAAATATATGTAGCAACGTTTCAGTTTGTAACGTGTATGTTTGATCGAATAACAGCGACCGGAAAGCCGATTGCCGAGCGAATAGAACCACGTACAGCTAGTAACGCAATAATGTGCGTGATTGAGCGAACAGACGTCTTTAATTAATGTCTTTACGAGAACTTCCAGGCCAATAATAAATTCTCCCTGTTGCAGGTAAACACTAGCAGTAAGCGAAAGCGAGGAAGTACCAGATGGTATTAATGTAAGTTCTTGTGTTTAGAGAAACTCTCAGTTACGATGATCCTGATTCAGACATTTAAGGCTTAGAATTTAGGGAAATTAATTAAAGTTAATACTTCTTGTTTTTGTTTATCAGGCGCTTTTAAATAAATAAGAATGATCACTGGTAAATTATATACTTGGATAATCAGACTAGTAAGGCGTAGTTCTAATAGGTAATTAATGTTAGGATATTGTACAATACATATTGATTATTTTATAGGTATTTACAGCAAACAATTGAATAACATACATAGATTTTTAGATTTAGATTCTGTCGGCCATAAATTAAAAAAAAACCTTAATTTTAATTACCTTCATAATTTAACCCTTAGCTTGTTGAACGTCAAGTTTGCAAATTTATGTTCTTTTTAGATTAAATAAGCGCTATCAGAACCAATAAAAATATTTTGGTCTTGATTTAAAGTTTTAATAACGATTTTAATATTCGAGGCCTTGGAAGTTTTATTACTTGCCTTTCCCACAATTCACGGCAATACCTTTAAAACTAGCAACACAAACAGTATATCACAACTCCGTCTTGCGCTGTTTTATATCGAGTCCTTTATATCACCCGTGGAGGCTATTACCTTTCCTAAGTAAACTATAACGATAAATTCAGAGCCCCGCCTGTAGTCTTTAACAATTCAAGTAAGAGCTTAGTAGTTGTTAATAAAAAAAAAACTTGATATACGTTTTTGTTTAAATGACTCTCTGTTTACATCTTTGTTGCATTTTAATCTATTTGTGAATCAAAATAAGATCGTTGACTTTTGGATGGTGTAATGTCACTGGCAAACGGTAATGTTTACGGTTGGATAAACCCCCTTCACACTCATTAGGCTAATTCTAGCGGAAACAATATTTTTATTTTAAACAACGGCAAC
>DWMG01002556.1:0-13061 GCA_018244855.1 Elbella merops
ATTATTGAATTCTAAATAGCGCATATTTCAATAAGTAAAAGGAATTAACTCTGTGCTACCAAAAATAAAACGGTAGCAATACAGACAATCACATATTAATTATATCACCGTTGTGCAAAAGTGCACACTCTATCGGTATTTCTAAGTATAATGTATTCTATAGCATTGTAAAACCGTGCTTGAACAAACAACGAGTAAAACCGCGGCCACATCTGGTGGGCAGATAAAAAAATGTTTAGCTTTACGGTCAATGGTGTTTAAACGTTTAGCGGAATGATGGGAAAAACGCGAAGAGATACGTATCTACTGTGATGTAAAAATATCTCATGGTATCGAGTGATGTTTCGAAATGTGATATAGATACATGTGGGTCAATACAAAGAAGGAATGAAAGAAACAAGCCAGCGGTAATACAAAACTGATACATAGGATTGGGACTCAGATATAATTATTATAATCCATCGCAGCTAATGTCCGTTTATGATAGCCAAGACCAAAATGTAAATTATAATAAAAAAAAAATATAGTTACAATTTACGTTTTCAAAGAGTTGAAATATATAAAAGATTTTGGTAACATATGAGTGCTACGAAATATCCACAAATATTTTTAAAGTTTTCATAATGCTTAAAATACTATTACATTATTTCATGTACATAATTTATTTGATATAAATATCTACTTATTCACTCAAGAATAATAAAAATGATAGTGAGAAATAATAAGAATGATAAAAAACTAGTGAAAGGAAACGTTACAAGGAACCAATATAGCCACATAAGAATTCTCCAGTGTCCTCGAAATGTGTAAAGCCCGCCAAGACGCGCTTGGCCAACGTGGCTGTGATCTCAACTCCTTTAATGCTGAGTAGAATGTATAATTGTAGTGCAACAAAAAATGTTGTCGATGCCTGAAAAATACAACACTCAAATCTAAACAAAGTGACCAACAGTGTCAAATACGAGTATCGATATTCTCAAAACTGTCCAACAAAGTCAAATATGAGTATTCGGGGAGTAAATCGATCTCGTCAACAGCTTCACATGTACAAATACACCAGTTCTGACGTAACATCACGCATATAATCCCCGAAGAGGTAGGGAGAACTGTAGTATACTCCTATGTTTAACCAGTTACGTTTACGTCCCACAAAGGAATAGTTGGTAAACTTATTACAATGCAGCGGGGGCGAATCCAGACTCGAACCACCTGCGAGAAATTAAAAAAAGTTCAATAGTGCCTAACCTGTAGATCGAACTCGGTATCTCCCGTTCGGTAGTCGCGTTTGCAACCATTCGACTAACGAGGCAGTGAGCGGTTCTAAAAATAAATAAACAAAAAACTCACTTGCGGTTATTTGAATCTGTCACAACGCAAGCTTCACAAGTGGTTTTATTCTGTAGTGGTATTAGTTTTATTTTATTCTGTGGTGGTATTATTTTCTCTATTCGTCACATTGACTATAACCTATCTTATTTTTCAAGGACAATCACGTTATCGTTTCGCCCAAGAAGTTTGATAGATCAGAAAAGGACTTTCATAGTGGTACTACGGTCCTAGTTTATGATTCTAAATGGTTAATATAAATATACAATTCTTTTGAGACATTTAAATCTGTTACAGTTGCAATTATAGAAACTTCTGGAAGATATCTCTCAAAGTGATAAGCGGCGCTATTGTACATAATTATTTTGTGTTTTATTGTATTGTATATTTTCATTATGTACACAATTTTAAATAAATAGACTAAAGTTTAAATACAAGCTACGAATTCTAAATTCCTCGGGTAAGGCGTTGCCACATTTTATTACTGAATAAAATGTGGCAACACCTTGATTACTGCCACTATTGCATAGATAAAGTAATGACAATATTACTGCGTTGATATCAGCATTGCTGCATACACTTACTTCGAGAGCGTATGCCTGACCTGTTCGACAATTTCTCAGATATAAAATACACATTTTTTACACACCTGTTTATCCCCGAAGGGGTAGGTAGAGGAGGTCAGTGTTCCCATATTTTGCTACATATATTTACATACGACCCTTGTGATGAGATTTTTTTTATAAATATTATGGTGGCAATATTATATTATTATGTAATTACATTATTACATTATACGATTATATTTTTGCACTATATTATTATATTATATTGTTATATTATATTATTATACAAAATAATATCATCATCAAGGCAGCGTGACCAGTTTCTTGGCTTATTCACAATAGTTCAATGGAGAAGTACGAGTACCTTACGAAATCCTTGGAATGGACTCACAATTACAACTGAAAGCCAAATGTTACACGATTAAAATATTTTTAAAATTAACCGTACCTAATTACTTTTTACATTACACTCGAAACTTTTTTATGTATCCACAAACAAACGTACAATGAAATAAAAATGTTAAAACTCTGTCGCTTTATTAACTCTGTCTTATTCACATACACACATACATTACAACTGGTTGAAACATTTAACTCGTAATAAAACGTTTCACAAACAGACGTACACAACAAACGGTTATAATAATAAAGCGTGTTACAAATGAAATACCCGGAATTTGAGGCATTAGAAAAACCGAACGCGAAAATAGGGCTGGCCGTTGATACAAAACGTTAGTTGATTCATTATAGGGTTGTCGATATTTTATAATTATTGTGGACAATTAAAAATTATCACTTTTGTCTATGTTTGGCTAATCGTATTTTTGATATTATAGGAACATTACATACTTCGATACGTACTCGTACCGTACCCGCTTTTTTATATTTTTACATGCATACATACATACATCATATTTTCACGCCAAGTCCCTTACGAGGTAGGCAGAGAACACGGAGTGCCAAATGAGGACTAAAAAGCAATGCGAAAACATAAATAACTTATTTCTAAAAAAAATAAAAGCAATAGTCAGATTATTGATAGCCCAATAAATATTTTAAAGGACAGAAAATCGATTTCAAACCGGTTAGAGTGAATAAATTAATCCTTTATTTTTAATATATTTATACCTCCAATTGCTATTGCTTAGTCCAGTATAAAAAATACCTATGAATACTATATAAATGGCGGCCATATGACTAAGGAAGTAATGTTCTGCTACCACCTCATATATTTGCCAAAATTATTACATTACTTAACTTCGCAGATCATTTGCAATCTGCAAACACGTCGGAGCTATAAGCGCTTCTGACCTAATAATACAGTTACGGAAATGCCAAGAATTCTCCAATTAAAATACCACGTGTTAGGGTTTTCACATGAGTGCATTCAATATTCATTTGGAGGTTATTGGTCAATGAACCTATAATTATGTTTGGGTAGGTGATAAACTATGATCATACCTACGAGTACACACATACATATTTTGACGCTACACTCGTACAGGGTAGGTACAGAGCGCGAAGTGCCAGATATCTCTATCCATGCGTATCTACCGTGCTTCTACCACATCGTCATCATCAGCATCGATTCAAATCACAGATATCCATTTCCAGACATAAGCTTCCCCCAAACAAGACTACCAGCCACAAATTTCTGATATTTGATTTCTTGCCTCTCTGCGACCCTCATTACGTCCATCTCATAGTAGGCCAAATAATGTTACTAATAATTTGCATAACATTGAGATTTTGGAATAACTTCATTAGAATATGTAAGTTTATACAATTTCAAAAATATCTTACAATATCTCACCATACTTTTGCTGAACAATAAAACATTTTTGTATCTTGAACTTTACATCAGTGGCATTAATTCCAATTGCTAAGCCGCCCACTTACTTGTGCTTCAAAAGTAAGACAATAGGTATTTTTTGTTATTTCAGTTATTTTTATAATTTCATCTTGTACAGAACTTGAACGAGGATTTTATTTTCTAATAACCTTCACCTTTCGCTCTAAGAACATCGCTCGTAAAAAATGATATTTTTTTTGCAATAAGTGGAAGGGGCCTCAAAAATGTGTTGGCATTAAAATTTAACAAAAATCTATATTCTTGATCAGTGTTTATCAAACTACCATTAGAGGGGAAAAGATTATTAAAAAAAAATTTAATCCTTGCATATATTAGAAGCAAGAACTATCTGTATATTGAACCAATAAAAATAGGCTTAGGTTTTGAAGTGAAAATTTAGTACATGTACATTCATATATATATAAAACTAACAGAGATGCCGGAAATCTGGTTGTCATAGCAACCGACAAAAATCCGATTCGTACATCTTGAATATTGGGCTAAGATTAGGTACGGTAACACCTACTAAATATCTAAAGTGATCTTGGTTGACATAATGATTAGGTACCTACAAAATTTTCAGACCAGATCATTTCGAGTACATACTTTTAGTTTTTATTAGTGCCAAATACCGAAGGACAAATAGCGAAGGTCGAATGAACTTTGGGCAAGTAGTGTTCTCACCGAACTAGCATATCACTGACTATGTAGTTCAAAGCTAAACGAATCGTCCAACTTGTCAAACACAGCGTAGGAAATTAAACAGGAACTATTTGTACACGATCACATCAAGCGGTTGACGATAAACGAATAACTATTTTAGTTTATAAATGATATGACCATTTAAAATGATAAGTTCTAGTAACAAACTAGCGCCACAAAGTGATCACACAAATTTTATCACAAACATCACCTGAGTCATTGACACGTCTACATTGATGCGCCAAGTATCTATACAGTTCGTTTTCCTTTTAATAATAATGTTTAAATTTTAGATTAGGTATAGACTGTTGCCTATATCTATAATTAGTGCTGGTTATTTTTTTCCCTTTGGCACATTTAATAAGCACACAACTCAAATACATTCATTTTCACAACAAGAACACAATTTTGTCGTCGAGTTCTACCGTAAAAATGAGTCACGAAGTAAATTAAAATTCTTTTCTATAAGTCTCACAGAAAAAATTGTTTGCTTTGCCCATCTACTACTAACACGATAAGACGTTTGTTCGAAAAAAAAACGATCGTCAATCGAATTTAGATTTTAAAATTGGAAGCGATGCACTTGAGTTTTACTTTTTTGCTGTTATCTAGTTATTGAGCTTACATTACGCGTTTCAGCCACGCCACGGCCGCGATCGCGTCAGTCGAGCTTCGGCGTCCATGTTGTTGGGGTGTGTGTTTGTATCGCTCGCTCCCGTTGTTAGCTCGTAAAACGGTGATGTTGAACAGATCTGACCCTTTTCGACTTTAACGGTTCCAAAACGTTTGAATTCGTATTTTTCAGTGTTTAGTAAAAGTGTTGAGATTGTACACGTGTGAATGAGATATTTTTTTGTCGGATTTAGTGCGTGATTACAGTTTATCGTGAATGAATGATGTGATTTGAGATTTATTGTCAGTGTTGTGTTGTGAAATGTATCCAGGATTTCATGGTGCGAAGGAAACAGCGTAACAGGTCAGTTAATTTATTGGCTATTGCTGTATTCATTGATTCACTGTGGCTTGTAATGAGAAAACGGGTATAAGCAATACGAAAGAAGTTGGTAGTTATAATAATAACTTCCGATTTTCTTTTTATCTTGTGAGACATGTTTACAACATTTTTAAAGGATTATATCCATTAAAATATTAATCGTATATCGAGTATAACATTATAAGCATACATATCTCTAATTGAAAGTTTGGTTATAGACATTTTATACAAATTTACGATTGCGAGAACGAGTAAGTCTTAATATTCATAACACGTTCAACATTTTTTTTAATTGTTCATATTTTATCCTCTCTTAACTATAAAATATCAATCGACATATTTTTTTTGCTTTGACATTTTATAAACTATATCGAGCATGAATTAATAATCCGTTAGACGGATATATTAATATTACTATGTTTAAAAGTATTGAAATGTGTATTTATCCAATAATAATAATATCATTCGCTTTTATTCGTTCGTATAGATTTTAATTAGTTGGCTACCTAAACGGTGTATCTAGTTGATACCGGTTTACTGTTCCTTTTAGTTTTTGTTTTATAAAATTACCCATAAACATGAAAGATTTGTTTAATGTCTATGTTTAATTTAAATTTTATCTCTCTCCTCTTTTTCTGTTATGCCTTTTAGGGGAATATATTTCATAAAATGGCTCATTTCTGAGTGTCAAAATCAAATATTATCCTATAGATAACGAACGAATGAACGACGTCCGTTTAACGATAACTTTTAAAAGGAGTTGCAGGAAGGAGTTGTAAATATCATTTAATTTGAGTTAGGTAATTCAAATAAGACTAAGGGTACAAAGGGGTAAATAAAATAAAATAGAATTTATAATAAATTGAGAATGTAACAAAATGTAAGTTAAAATGAAAATTTTATAAATTTAGATCTTTGAAATATATTAATCATAACATTAATTCACCACAAGACAGGACTTCTGTGAAAACTATACAGCTATACAACTATACAACTTTACAGCTAGCATTCTTTTAATAAGTTTTGCGTACGTCAATTTTTAAATTGCAACCGGAATAGGTATTCTAGATTGCTTTTTTTGGAATTTAAACATTCGGGCAGGTTAAATGTGAAAAAGTATATTATGACATTTATTACACTATGTTATTGTTCATTTTTGACGATTAATTATTAGATATTCAACGATAATACGAACAAAGAATAACAGCTTCACCCGGTTTCAAGACAAAAATAGGTTCTTGAAAATTTCCGTGTAGCCGTCACCCAGTAACATTTATTCAAGTCTAGAGTCGCTTAACTTAACATATCATTTTCGAAATTGTGACTGGACTCTGGTGATTTCGATGTACTTAAAATTGATTAATAATGCAGTCTATGATGGCTTCACCGTCGCTAGTGTTTTCCTGTACAACAGCAGTAAGAAGTACGCATGGACCACAAATTCTCTTCAGCATCCAGGGTTGAAAGGGAGAGATAAATTTAGCTATAGTGTGCCCTTGTACTCCCTACATTAAGGTGTTAAACAGTAATAAAACAAATTAAAAGCATATAATGTATGAATTTACTTATTTGGTACCACATTATATATTGAAATAATTCAAATTCAAATAGTTTATCAAATAGTTTAGTGTGTTATTCAAATTAATATCGAAAATTATAAGACGGTGATGATGATAAGGATTACTACCTTTATGTGCTCATAAAACATGGTAGCAAGTGAAAATTCTAATAAAATCCTCGCAACTCGAATTTATTATTATGTCAGCATACAAATGATCTGCCTTTTCATCAAAAGATATGAGCGAAAATTTTATTAATCCTAATTTTAAATCCGTTAGTAAGTTGTCATGTTACAACTGTTACATGTACATTCGTTTTATGATAACTCAATATCCCGAATCGGTAGAGATCGATATATCGAATATCGATCGATATATCGAAATAAACAAGTTATGCTAGATTGGTTTTATTATATGTAGAATGCTCATAGGTCATTATTCTAGTGGCTGCAAGCGTGACTGCTAGCGTGACTGCTAGCGTGACTGCTAGCGTGACTGCTGAGCAAGATATCCTGGGTTCGGTTCCCGGACCGGGGAAAGTAATATTATAACGGAACTACAACGTAAAGTCCAACCGAATCTGGATTTGTGTTCGATGTACACATACAGCATTCGTCTCGACCACTACTCGTATTACATTGGACATACAACATAACAGGTAAAACCTAAGGCACTACACTCATCTGCCAGCGTCTTCAGGGAAATACAGGCGTGATATGACGTAGTATAGTTTAGTTTAGTGTAGGTGTTAAGTTTATCATACCGGGTCACAATAATGTTTGATCAATCAAAACTTGAGTACAATTAATTGTAATAACAAATCAAATTTTGATAACGCGCTTAACAGAACTGGTCCGATCGAATTAGATATTTCATAGACAAATCTAGAATCAAGTTTATATTTTACGCCTCCAGATATAATCGCTGTTAATAAATCCATGACGAATATTTTGTAGCTCGTTTGTATTTAAAGTGCCTGACTGCTGAGATTGCTGTCGTTCAAGTAGTCCAGGAACGCCCACACATTCGTATATACAAGTGCCTACGTGAAATCTGGGAGTTTTATGTGTTAGATATTTGTTAGCCAATATGAGAGCATCGGATACATTACATTTAATAAATATTTATTATATACTCCTTATGAGAATTGGAAAAAGAAATAGGAATGTGTATAATGTTTTTTGCAAGTATGAAAAAGGTTTAGGGTTAAAATATACTTTTTGTAGAACTACATTCGTATATATAGAAAACACATTAGATATTGATATCTACTTACTTATTGCACTTTTGAATAATAAACATGTCTTACCACAGATAATAAACGGCAATCTGATCCCATAACAACAGTTTAAGCTGTAATAATAAGACAGATGATAAACGACACATACTTTTGTAAATGCTTGGATATATATCTATCGGGAGGTCCTGGGTGCACATTCCGGGTCAGGTACTATTGGATATTTCTTATTTTAGAGTTTCTAGTAGTGACTCGGAGTCTGGAGCTGTTCCCGGTGTATCGTAATAAACTCGGTATCACTTATTCCATGGGACGTAAACGTAACTGGTGAAAAGTGAGAGTGTACTACACTCCTCTGCCCACCCCTTCGGGGATTACATGCGTGATGTTACACTTTGTAAAGTATTCTTACTGTCGAATCCGCATTGTTTCGTTATTTAGCAGCGCGTTTATGAATCGGTTGGATCGCAGGTGTTGAGTGATAGAAGGCGTAACATCTTTTCGTGGAAGGCAGGAAATACGTAACCCGACCCGGTTACACTATGAACGAGCAGCTAGGTAAAGCGGTGTATAACAATGTACACAGCGCTTTAACTGCTAGATTTTTGTCTCTGAAACCCGCGTGAGTGTAAGAGTGATGGATGTAGTATCACATCAGTCCTGGAAGTATAGGGATATTTGACTCCCAATGTTTTCTGTCTTCCCTGCATGGAACCTAGCGTGACGATATCTGTGTTAACTTGTAAACGGCATATTTACACGTGTTGACGATGTGTGTAAACTTTGTGTGTATATTTGTATGTAAACTTAACTAATAAGCTTTTGTGTACAATACGTTTAATAATTCATAAACAAATATAAGCGACTAAATCGAGCGTAAGTATAGATAGATTATATTAAAAAATATAGATGTTTGGAGGAACAATGTTAAACTACGCTTCTTCAGCAGTAATTCCACCCACTAAGATTCTCAAGATGATATATGGCTGGACATAGGCCTCTCCAATAGCACGTCACTGAGCTCGATATTCAGCTCTCCGCATCCAACCACTGTAGCTATTCCATCCATCCATGTCCAGCAGTGGACGGGAGTAGGCCGATAATGACGATGATGATATTTGACTGATGGTTCAGAGAATTGGAGAAAGAATTCACAATTTGTTCCAATTTCTTGTGAATGCTTAGCAAATATTTTTAATTAAAAATAACGAGTAACAAGCCACGACTGAGAGCAGAGCAGAGAAAGTCGAAAAAGCACCGCGAAGCACAGCACCCTAAAAGTAATTAAATGAACACGCAAATTAAGTGAATGACTGAACTCTTAAAACGACCCTTAAAAAAGTAAAAAAAATCCCTCAAATTGCTCAATGCACTCCAAAACAACAGATCAATTGTTACACTCCCCTCACTAAGGGTTCCTACCCGCAACGAATAAGCTTCATGCGATTCAATCTTTATAAACGTGTTGTAGATTTAGTTTTCACTTTATTACAGGTGTAGCGTTTCACTTAATATTTATCAATCGATTTTCAAAACAACTTATGTTTATTCATAAGTGTAATAACAAAGTGCGGAGTAAATATGACTTTTTGAAAATGATTATGTTAATTCTATTGGTTTGTAAGTATAGGGGTTGAAATTCTCTATTTATGAAGCATTGCCATCTATGTAGCATTGCCATCAACGTTTTGTTTTTTCCATCATCGTTTCAAATTTTAATGCAGATTTCTTTTTAGAATAAGAAGGGTTAAGGTCCTAATCTAAGCTGCCATAATATGTTTTGTAACAATACCTATTAATAATAAACGTAGGTCTCTTCATGCCTAAAATGCAAATGAAAAGAAGTAGGTAGAGGAGTGTAGTACACTACTATATTTCATCAGATAGGTTTACGTCCCACAATGTAATAAGTGGTGAGGCTATGGTCAATTGTAATAATATCCCTATATATATCTATCCTCCCTCCAATAGCAGATACTAGGAACAAAAATGTGTCAGCTAATTGGCGCCGTTCCGGCCAGTCCTGCGCCCTCTGAATGTCTGGTCCACGACTCTTTTTCTCAATAATGGTAACGAGAGCGACGTCTTTTAGACTGAGAGTGACGTAAATTTTATAACTACTGTATTAAAAAATATCCCCCCAATTTTGATATCGGCAAAATGCAATGACCTCGCTTGTGGATATAGTACTTTGGTGTTAAAAATAGGTATAGTAATAAAGCCCGTTAAGACTTACCGATCTTGACCGAATAGGTCGGGTACTAGTTGATGGGGAAATCAGTTCTCACGGACACTGGCGTGAGTGTATGAAAAGGCCGATGAATGTAAAAGACGCATTTCACTCGTGAAAGAATAGATATATTTGCCACATTCGGTAATTTAATATTCTGTGCTCTCTACCTACCCCGAAAGGAACCTGGCGTGACGATATAATAATAAGCATGTCTACATTTATTGTAACGTTTGTTACTATTTTATCGCTTAAGTCGTAAAATGCTACGCAGTTAGTGCAATTTTACACGTCCCTAGTCATCAAGGCTCCCCTAAATTCGTGACCCTTAGATTCATTTTCTTTTGTGCCTTGTTCTCCAACGGAGATGCATCTGCACTTTGTGAAACGTACTGGAATTAGGTTTGTAAATAGGTGACCTAATTTTGTACCGTGCGATTTCTTGTGGCCGTTCGTGATAGATGTCGTAAAGAGATATAAAAGAACGGATAGTAGTTTCTTTCTGTTTTATTTGTACTGTGGGAAATGTCGAATTGTATAAGTGTATTCGTTTTTAAAATGTGTACTGAATTGAATTTGTATATGCATACTCATTAATTAAATAGAGAAACTTAGAAATGAATTTTAAAATTCTAATAATTCAACACCTGTTTTACGTGGCAACAGTCTCACCACCTATTCCATTGCGAGACGTAAATGTAACTGCTGTAATGTGGGAGTGTTGTACACCTCTGTGTCTACCCCTTCGGGAGTTACTAGCTAGATGTTATGTTTTTCTTACATTTATCCTAAAAGGATTAACACACACATTTCATTATTATAATAAATGATAGCAAAAAAGTATCTTAAGCAATGATAGCCTAATGGTTAAGAAATCAGCCTCTCACTCCGGTGTTCCTGGGTTCAAATTCATGGAGCGCCCCTCTTTACAAAAATGCTTTTTAAGTTTAAATACCACTTGCTAACGTTGAAGGAAAACATCGTGAGGAAACCTGCACACCTGAGAATTTATAAAAAAAAATCTAATATGTGTGAAGTTTGCTAACTCGCACTTGGCCAGCGTGGCAGACTATGGCCTTATCCCTCTCATTGTGAGAGGAGACCCATATTCCAACAGTGGAATGGTAAATGGGTCGGTTATTATTATTTCATTATATTAAAAAGTATCATATACGTATATATACAGGCACAAGTTTATATTTCGAAAGCAAAAAACTTCCCTCAAATAAATCATTCGCACAAAAAAGTAACCGTTAAGCTAATTTCCAGCCGGACATTGATACCGAAATGTAACCCTTACAATGCGAACTGTCACAGCCGGCGAGGAAATGGTATCATGGGGTCCATTTTTCAGTGCGGTCCCTTGTGCCTCCTTGCGATAAAATTTTAAGGAAGGATTAGGTCAATTCGCCCTCAATTTGGTTTTGTAGAAAGGAATAAATTTAATTTGAGGGTGGAAATCTTGGTGTGGGTACAAAATTCCTAGTACCGCGGGGCTATAAATTTAGTTGTATGTTTTATAAATTATAGCTTGGTTTTTGTTTAGCAATTTCTTTTTTTGTGTTATTTAAAGCAAACTTATGTTGGGTGGTCTCTGTTGCTGCACACCCATATGTAATTGATGTTAGACAGCGTTGACTTACTGCCTGTGATCCATGATAATTGTTCTGACTTTCAGGTGAGTCACTGATCACACAGACACCATTGATCACAGGCAGTCTTCAGGCTGATAAATGTTTTGTGTTTTAATCCATAACTTAATATAATGCCCTCTAAAATCGAAGAAAAATACGTGTATGTATACGTTGACATAGTTGAGTAATCGAATAGGGCAGTGATTCTTTTTACAGTTTATGGCTTTTTTATATTTAGTTGAATAGAGGTACACGTTAATTCAATTTTTCAAGAAATCGCCGCAAACAATACAATAATTCTTAATTGTTATTCATTACCATTTAAAAAAACTACAAACTATAGTAATGATTGAGATAGGTTTGTTTACTTTTTTGAGCATAACTTTTGAAATATGACCTGAAATTCTGAAATTTAATTCTAAATGGAATGTAGAAAAATATCAATTACTACTGTCTCGCAACTCCCATAGGACAGCGACGCGACGTTTCAAGGCGTCGCGACGAATATTTTGAAATCCCCTCAATAGGGAATAGTACTTTTTGATCTGGTGCTAATAGCTAAGTTGGGACGGAACGTCTTTCATCTCAGTATGTCTACCTACTAACTTACACTTCAATTAGAAACTCAAGCAAGTACCGCTACTGGGTCGTAGATATAAGTTATTGTATTTGTGTCACAATATATGTATTTATTTTATTATATTTCTCTCCCCTTTAAGACGCCAGCCACAAAATTTACATGATCTGTGTTGACTGGCAAGAATGGTAATAGGCATTAAGTCCCCGTATCCGATGATAAAAATAGGTTAAATAAATTAATAACAGTTGGATCAATGAATAATTAGTATTTGTTGCAAGTTGTTGTTAAGACTATTAATTAGTACGAGCTTTGGCCTGCGGCTTTGATCGATATTACAATATAAAAAAAAACGTAACTTCACGCATGTAATCCTCGAAGAGG
>DWMG01002557.1:0-13059 GCA_018244855.1 Elbella merops
CCGTTCTTCTAACTTTATTGCTTGTATAGTTATTATTTTACATTTAATTAATTATCCTGTACTTATTACATTTACCTTCGGCTTTTTATTTTAATCAGTTAGGTGTATTAAAAGTACTTATATTAAAATTCAGTTTTGATTCGCGAATATCGGCATTCTAAATAATTGGCATACAGTATTGCATATCGTATACTTTTAATTGTCGATTTCAATACAATATTCTACATAGTATTTTTTAAGAATTCTCGGTTGCGCACTAAACTTTTAATAAACGCAGCCACAAATATACAGAGTTTCTCTCGTGTTAATAACAAAAACGCAACATCACGCCTGTAAACCTCGAAGACGCATGCGGAGAAGTATAGTAAACCTTACGTTTTAAATATACGATACTTAAAATATATGTCAAAATTATTTGATGTACAAGAATGCTGGAAGCGTCAAGCCGAGGACAGGGCGCAATGGCGCTCATTTCATGTCCAGCAGTGAACTGAAACAGGCCGGTGATGATGATGATGACGAGAATGTTAATAGTAACTCGATAACGATTATATCTAAAGAAAACAATCAGTATACTTCATCAACAAGTAACATTACAGCGATTACATTTTATCTGAACGTGGCTTCAATCAACTGGTTCGTTAGATGACATTACGATGATGCCGAGACCATTTCACAAAGGAATTATATCGGAACCAACTAAGCGTATCACTTTCGCTCCGGAGCTCCAATGATCCGACCACTTTCACCAGCTGACGTAAAGCTTTAAAGCCACAGTAAGGGTCTCGTCACATCGACTTACACCAATACGTTATAATATCATAGTCGCAATAAGGGTATCGTCACATCGACTTACTCGTACATATACAAATATGTATTATAATATCATAGTCGAAGTAAAGGTCACGTCACAAATGATACCAATATACTACAAAGTAAGTATATTTCTTTAAGCAAAATACATTTCAAAAAATTAAGAAGGTGAAAAACGTAAAAAAGGCACGTCAGATATGTATAGATATAGGTATGTAGCACTCGCTGCAATCTGTCTAGCCCGTAAGGAACCTAGTGTGATAATATAAAAATAATAATAACAAAAGACATCTTAGTATTCACTAGAAATTATTTAGTTAAATTGTTTATTAACTGTAAAATAATTCATTAAGCTTTCGTAAAATCTGGATTTGATCGCTTCTCGCTGAACATACAACAGTCGGTTAACTAACACTGTAATCTTACAGCACTTAATCGTAAATGAACTAAGCAATAATCTTACTTGCTTTACATAAGTCGATATAATAATGCTTAGATCAAGTGCTTGATGCACTTTCTGAATATTTTAATTTGAGAGCGCATTTTAATTATAACTACTTAAATGACGTTTTGACAGTTCACATGTGAAGTAACCAATGTGACAATTATCAAGTAATTTTAATTAATTTGATAAATATAGTACAGTAATACATGTGACATGCATTGTACAACATTGTATTTATTTAATAGAAATTAGACGATTTAAATAATTGTGACTGAACGCAAGTTTACATTGATTTGTACAAAACGACTAACAGTTGGTGATTAATTAACTGTTAGCATTTTTATGTATATAAATTTTATACGTACGTAACATCACGCTTGTAACCCCCGAAGGGATAGGCAGAGGAGTGTATTACACTTTCACGTTTCACCAGTTGTGTATTTTAATTCTATATATTCTCTTCATTGAACTTTAAGTATTATTTTGTATAAGTCCGTGGGAAATTTAGAAGGAGACCAGAAAACCTAGGCGTGTTCAACAGCTAACTCTTGAAGCCTGCAAACTAACAGCTTATCTACGAGCTCATCCAAATAGTCTATTCACTGGCTGCGTAGCCTAGCTTTCATTAAGCTATCGGTAATCCTTTGTGTTGCTGCAAGCTTAGATCGAAGCCTTATTAAAGACTACATTGAAGCAACTTATTTTACTTTTACGTTTAAACTAAAGCAAGCATTTTACTTTTTCCTTTAAACTAAAGTTTTAATTATAAAGTTAAAATTTTCAAAATGACTTACCTATCTTTTTTATACAATTCTATACAAATATGTTTCTGTATTTGTTATATTACTTGTAAAACTATTTAATAAGTTCTCATTGTAAGTGAATGTACAATTCTTTATGAGAATAAAGTTATTCTTAAACCCAATGTATAATTACTTTTAACCACATCGAATAAAAGCTACTGTACTAGTTTAGAGCTTCTTGTTTTAAGTGAATGTAAACTTTTTATTGGAATACTACTTGTACCCTTAATCATATTAAGTTATGATCATACATTTATGACTCATTCCCCATCCAGTCAGAGCATAGTAGGTTTGATCTCACTCTTAAAATCTTTTGGGACTGAAATCTTGGCACGCGCGTTTGACACGCGAAGTAATGTACATTTTAAAAATAAAATGTCACGTGCAGAAAGAAAACATTTTGTTTCAGCAAAACAGCGGGAGCGAAGAGAAGCTGTCGACAGGCGCTAATGGTGTAAAGTCGATCCACCTTTTGTATTTATCGTTTGTTATTTCTGAATACGCCATGACACGCGGCAGTTATGGCA
Organism: Elbella merops; assembly: GCA_018244855.1. Lineage (NCBI taxonomy): Eukaryota > Metazoa > Arthropoda > Insecta > Lepidoptera > Hesperiidae > Elbella > Elbella merops. Next base: position 2,589 of record DWMG01002557.1, read on the forward strand.
TTTTTACTCTGAACATTTTGCACTTTGTGTGAACAACACCAGTCAACAAAGTTATATTAAAACCATTTGTCTCATTAGGGTATTTCAGAAATTTTTATTATTCCTAAAAAATGTTCTAAACTCGAAATATACTGGTTTAACCGAAGATAATATTGACAAATCTATATAATATGTATAATTATCGTAATACGCGTTAAATATAAGAGTGTTACTTAAGAATTATAAATAGTGAATAAATATCTGAACAAAAAAAAATAAGAAAGAAATTAACCACCTCGTTGGTCAAGTTATAGCAAGCGTTAATGTCGATTAAAAGGTCCTGGATTCGATACCCTGCTAATATCCATTTTATGAAAACAAAACACATTAGCCTAATACAAGACTGTATTGGATATTTTTAAGCGAGCGAATGAGAAAAAAGTTGAATCACTGAAACGTAAACACAGTTGAGATAGACAAAAATATGCTCTGCCGGGAATAATTCCCGGTAAGTTGGACTGTTAACTTTTATCTCCCGCCCCACGGAAGGGGATTAACGTCCTTGTATATCTCAGTATATGACTGGGAGAGCAAATACTTATTGTTTCAAACTGAGATTATTATTCATGTAAAGTTGGTTTTCTAAATAGGATGTTAAGGCTTAAATAAACAATTAATCTTGTGTTTGAGTCTTATAAAGTTTCTAAATTGACAGTGATTTTAGCGTAAAAAAGTAAATAAAAAAAGAAGTACGAAGGTATTTAGAGTTTCGACTGTGAATGTGGAGTTTTTTTTTTGGTAATATAATACTTACTAATTGGCATCGCAATGAAAACCTCAGTACTATCGAATTACTTTCTCATGGGTTGCAGTGATTGTTTAACAGTGGTTTCAGTAATAAAGAATACCACAGTAGTATAACTAAAAAAAAATAAAAATTACGTTCAATTTAGAAATTTTCTATAATTTTAATCTTGAGATCGACAGTATCTCGTTTCTCGATGTCGCTCACATGAACGCCTCGGGCGTTCTTTTTACGCCGCTCAACAATGGTGCAATAGTTCCTCTATATTGTGGAACTATGCCTTCACAGAAACTTACGAGCCAATACACAACTACAATAACATTAACACCCCTAATGTTTGCTCTCACGTACTATAAAACTGAACAGAACATCAACAATAGCGATCCCCGGCCAGCTAACGACTTTTATGTTCCGATGGTAGAGTCAAATGCCTCTAGAGGCGTTACGTTTCCACTGCAGGCGATAGTAACATGGCATAGCTCATTCATGTAGTGTTTGCTCAGAGCAGCGATTAAATTTTATATGTACGGGCGATTAGTTGATAGAATTTCTTTACAGTTGTTTAATGTGGCAGAAAATTGAAGGCCTCACATGTGCTCTTGATATTTAATAACTGTAGCTTGGAATGTTTAAACATGGAGGTGTTATGCCACGTTTAACTTTAAAGTGTTATGTTCTAGGAAACAGTAGTATGATTCTAGAAAGATTTCTAGTAATGGTATTATTACTTTATTTCTCACCACGAACTTAACAAGACTTACTTAGTATAAAATGTATTGGTACTGGTTTAGCATTGTTAGGTCTATGTATGTATGTACGAGTACTTTAGTCGTATAACAAATTGTGCGCCAATAAAAAATGCTTCTAGAAACGTCCGGTTCTAATGGCAACCGACTGAAAAATCCCTCGGAACGCTAAGAAATGACCGTATTTGCATTTTTAAAATTTCGAGCTCAAATTAAATTTTATTTGTGCATCGACCGGGTCAGCTATTAGATTCAGTTAATACGAGAAGCTTAAATCCGAAGTTCTGTGAACACGGTCAATGCAGCTGGGATAAATTCCCTTATACCCAAATTCCACCTGTAATATAAGTGAATGATTTTGTAAATGGGTATAAGGTTGCGGTAACCTATACCTGAGTCCTTTTTTTTATCGGAGGGGAAACCTTCAAAAGGTACCCAGTACCCTGGGAGGGATACCGAGTTATGTGGGATTTTTACCGCACTAAAACCCCCCGGTGGCCTTCCTCGGCGCTAATAGGAGGACTCCGGGATCTCCAACGGAACGCACCGGTGTCCTCCTAGCGCAATGCCCCAACGGGCCCGATACCCTAAAGAAACTTTTTTTTTTCCGCTTCATTGCACTCTGATTTCTACGATGTTATGCGGCCACACATACCATCGTCCTTCCCGGGATATACATTCTCTACCTACTCAACTTATTTCTGCCGTTTGGCTGGAAGATCTCTTTACTGCAGTTCGTATTGAAGGTAGTGTAAACAAATAAGACACGTACATATTTGACAGCAGTATTTTAAAATAAAACAGATACCAATAGCGGTTTGGTGTTTATAAGCCCGTTCGCTGTCTGATAAACCCTACATACACAAAATGGTAAAGCGACACAAGACACGTGCCCGACACAAGCACGTAAACATGTTCATCCGTGTCTCCCGATCTACGAGAACCTACGCAATACGACCGTTCCGTTTTGCATGAATTTTAATGAAACTCCCGGGATAGACAGAGTTATGTGATATTCATGCAAGACAAACTACAGTGTGTGTGCATTTACATGCGCATATGCAGCAACATAGGGTTTCATATATGCATGCATAAGCTTTGACGCTAACATACTCGTAGTTCTATTCAAGCAATGGCAAACCACAAAACGTACTGTCAAAGACAGTTTGTTCTGAACGGTTATTTGTATACTAATACGTAAAGACTACTTCTTTGAACCCCTTTTTAGAAATATTGTTTGCACGAGAGTGTGAGATTTGGTATAGATACTGTTCATGTAATGGAGAGAAGAAAGCTAAAAGAAACATTTATCATTAATAAGCTGTGAATAACTCACATTCTCTATGGCAATTAAGTAGCACAGAGAAGAAATATTTTGTTCTCCTAGACATGAAAAAGTCAAAACAATTCAAATTTAAAAATCGAATGAATTACATTACATTAGTGTGCAGTAAAAAAAAGTTTTTTTTATTATGTAAGAACTCACTCCACACGCCGTGTTTTCTACTTGTTGCGATTTCTATACTGTTTATATAGGTATACTCCACAGCAAACAAGGCTCTGGCGAACGACTGATCGTGTGGGCACTGCTGTGTACACATGCCCTGGCCGCCAATGGATAGAAGCACAAGACTTTGGGGCAGTTGTCCCCATAAGAATTGCTCGGATAGAAAGAAAATTTCTCATTAACATCAGCATTAACTGTGTGCTAAAATGAGCTGTACTATGCTTAATCCGCATGCCCAGCCTGGAGATTATGAACAAAACCCCCTGTGAGGAGGTCTTCGTCCAGCAGTATCCTAAGACAGGCTGATGACGTCATATGTGTAACTTAATCAACATAATTATTCAAACCCCTCGTCCCTATGCGTTTTACTAACCTTTAAGATAGTATGCACATGCGTATATGCTACGTTGGTATTTTGTTCGAATTAAAGTTAGATTTTTATCAATATTCGATATCTTTTTGTGTTTATATAATCATTTAAGTTTCTCCCTTTAAGTTTTTCGTTAAGTTTAAACCGTTATATTAAATATGGGCGCAAAAGGCAAATCCTAATGGAGGGAATATATTATCAGCATTAAGTATTTAGAAATAAAGACTTTCCAGCACAATCTACGTACATCATAGAATTTCATGAAATATATTACATGCTTCCATTTTTACATTCAGTTCAGAAAATTATTACGTAAAACCTCATATTCTAAGTCATCTAATTGCAATAACCGAGCTTTACTACTCAGAAAATTTGTAATAAAACGGACCTTTAAAAGCTTTATTTCTCGTTTTACGCTCACCGAGTTACGAGCGTCGACCGTTTCAGTAACGAATGGTGAAGTTAAATCAATCAGGGAACGGCCTCAGATCGATCCAATTAACGAACCATTATTTTATTGAGACGCACAATAATTGAGACGTAAATTACGATATTTTCAATGCTACGTCGATACAACGCCAGATAAACGATATCATCGAGAGAGACGCGTGTATCTAATAGCCATACATTAGAGAGAGATGTATTCATTTCTCTGTTATCCGTTTAAATCAGCTTCTGTTTATTCACCGGTGAAAAGGCATAAGGTTTTATATACCGCAAGCGGAATAGTCCTTTAAACTGATAACCATAAGATATTGTTTGGCGTGAATTAAAAGGTGTTAAGAGAAATCTAAATGGAGAGTAAGTGATAATCTACGCATGCACAGATCCGAGATTCCGTGGCAGCGGCGCCACTGTGTTAAAGGCCCTTGCACATAAGTAAGTATCCGAGTATGAAAATATGAGAAACGTAAATACAAATTTGAAAATTAAACCTTTGCAAAATATTATGCACTAACAACTTAGTTTATCTCACAGGAATTAAAAAAATCACACAGGAATTAAATAGTTTGGCGCCAGATTGTTCTGTGTGAAAATGTCCAGAGACGTTTAGTCACTACAAGACAAAGAATTATTCTTGGATCGCGAAGCGGATGAAACATTATATATTACACTAGCCGAGAATTGTAACATCACAAAGAACACAAGTCAATTATGTTTCAATGTTCCAATGATCTCGAGTTAAAGATAACAAAAAAATCAGAGGTGTGTGCCGGCATGCGAACCCAAAACCCTGCAGTGCGATACACATTCTAACTTACTACGCAATTTACTATCGCTGCCTTAATCAATCAAACAAATAATTCACCGCCCGCCAGTGTGTAGTCAGCTTTACATTTGAAAACTCAGTTTATTACAATAACCCGACAGGTGAGATAATGCGCCTATAATTGTTGGTCTTCGAGTGGTGCGAGCCACGGGAGCGCGTTCAAATTAAATGTTACAATTTTACTAGGCATCTTGCATCTCGCTCGCATGTATATGCGACATAAATATGTTTATTTACGGTTATCTTCAACAAGGGATTGTAACTGTTTAAAAAAAACTTTGGAGAAGCTTCTACGTTTAAGGAGTACTTTTTAAAACTACGATACGTCTGTTTAACACACAGAGAGACTCATATAAACACAATATATGCAAATGCAAATCCACTTATCGTTAGAAAACGATTTCATTACTTTCTTGGCAAACAGCATGTAAAAATATCACATAATGTGCAAATAATTGAATTCCAACCGGAAATCTTCAATGGACAGTAGCAATAAAACCAATTGCAAATAAATAAAGCCTACTAAGCCAGGATGTTACTATCGGAATGATGTAAAAACTCGCATTCTTAACGGTCGTCAATACAACATCAACGCCATCTGGCAGCCGAAATCCACTCCTGCGCATCTCACGTCGACCGATCGCCTGCGCGGTACTCCTACCGCGAGCTGTGTTTGAAAATCAAAAAACCGCGCGAACAGCTACCCTACATCTCCGCTCGATCGTCTGTTATCTTGATATTTAGTCACATGTGATACCCTATTTGGCATGTTGTTTTTAATCGTTCAGCGTCTCTTTCTAACACAAGTGTAAATAGCATCTGTCTATCTCTGTCATGAACATCACACAACGGTAGTTCTTGAGCCGTACAGTCTAGTGCAGTTCTTTTATGGGTTTCTGGAAACGACCATTGGAAGTATGTAACTAGAAATCGGGAAAATAATTTATTCTAGTTACTTATTACTGTTTATATACACGGGTCTATCACCTTTGTTAAGGTTTATGTATGCATTTCTTCATACTGCAATCATTTTTATGTTCTACTAGTTAGTGAGTTTACAATTTACTAAGGTCTGATACTTTTACACGCTGCTCCAATGCAGAGAGACAAAGATACGAACGGTGACTAAACTTTGAAGTAAGATATTCATTTCGTAATTTCTTTCATTTCGTAATTTCATTTCGTAATTCCCTTTTAATAACTTCGAGAAGGAACAAAATAACTAACATTTTTTAATTAAAAGACGATTCGTTCGGGCAGGATTTACACACGGGACAGACGAAAGTTTTTCCTTGTAGAACAAATTTTGGTTTTTAAACTATTTATTTTGAGAATATTAGAAAGCCACAGTTAATAAAAAAAAAAAACAAAAAGTCGGTTTTCGAAAGTCTACAGCATTTTCGCCCGGATCTGAGCACGGAATGAAGAGATCTCCAATTTGCCCCAGCCAGGGCATTACTCCTGATCTGTCATGTACTCTTTGTAAATTTTTAATGCCATGACCTGGTATTAAACAAACATAAATAATCAAATTTATTAAATCACAGGTGCACGCGATATGAATTATTAAATCGGGAAGCCAGTTCGTCTGAATCGGTGATGTTGCGTGACGACGACATCGCCTGTCGATAAAGAATATCGGCGTCGATAAACAAGATAGGTGTTTATCGACGAGACGAGACTTATTGCCTCCGATCGGCTGATAACGAGACAATTTGTTAGCGAACAATGAAGGTTTTATATTGCGTAGAAATGTCTAGCGAAATTCAAGCTTGCGTAGCTTTGTTCTAGCTTAAGGCAGGAAAGACACGGTATGTTTTCCTTAGTTTTTTAAATCCTACTTGATATTAGACACACAAGTCTGTGTTCTGTAACCTCTAGATGTAACATTAGATAGTGGGTATATCTTGATTTTCACAATGCAAAGAGAAAAGAATCATTTTAATTTATTTTATTTTTCTTAATTTTTATTTTTTTCACAAATAATTATGAATTCGAAGTAAAATAAGTTTTATGATAGTTTGTTTATATAAACATTTACATTACTGTAATTTAAAAATATTTACGCACCGTTGTACAGTAGGAAAGGAATCTATCGACGCATGATGTATTCAGCACAAACACACAAAACACAGGACCCACTTTTTTAAATGTTCATCTATTTCGAGTCTAATTGCTTGTAATTGTTTGTGAGTAAGTGGTTTCTGATGATGCAGATAATATTTCAACATTGTGATATAACTAAAAGTTCTATTCTAGAAATACATTGCTATACGATACTAAGATCACATTCAAATTTAGATATTTTATGATTTCCTCATCGAAGTATACATATTATTAAACAATGGACTATTACGACGCCATGTCCGTTTCACACGAGTCTATGGTGCAAACAGAAGTGTTAAGCTTTTTTCCCACGTGTCTTGTTTTTTGTAAGAAAAAAGCTCGTATGGTGTTGTAATACAATGGGAACTTGTAATTGAATAAATATAAACTAGAATAATGTTTCAATTTTTTTTTCAGTCGTTTTCATTCCATTATTACGTAACAAGAATCGTTTTTTGTTTTCACAAGTAGCAACATGTCGTCCTGAGAAACATAAATTAATCGCTAATAAAAACTTGTTTTCGTTTGTCCTTTAATTATTGCTTTTAATAAGCTCAAAATAAATTGTTCGAAATTCTAAAATCAGTTCGATAGCAACCAACTTTCGTTTATGTACATTTCATGTCCATTAGTCCCACGTTCGATTCCTAGCGGAAATAAACTTTTTAGCAAACAACTCTAGTCATATAACTATTCTAGGATATCCTTGTTTGGAATAGTTAGGTACAAAAATTAATAAGCTGTGGAAAGTGGAGAAAAGGTAGCAATGAGGCCCGTCAGTTGAGACCTATGTTCTATAGTGGACTGCTTCAATTGGATGATGATGATGGTTGGGAGTCAAGTTACCGTACTTTTACGATAATTATCTTTTTGGCTAATATAATAGGTAAGGTAATTTTAGGTAAATAAAACAGTATTATTCACTCTATGTAATATTTTTCTATTCATATGTATAAGAACCTACATACTTCGATGTTAAAATCTGATACACTTATTACTGCCACAATAACTTCCACAACAAAACAACATACAAATATATTTTAGAAGTTGTACATTTCAAAAATCATCTCACGCTTGGACGCTTGGGACGATAACAGTCACAATTAACTTTTATTTGCCCACCTCATATCAGGAAAGCCTTTATCTTTTCGGTTCTAAAGCTACTTGACAAACAAGTGACAACATGGACGCAAGCGATTTCGGGAAGCGCGGCGCTGATGGCGATAAGCAACAGATTAATTACTGCGATGCATCTTGGCTGTTGACGTACCGCCTGCCACCCGTTACGAGACGCTCGGCCGTACGGGTTTAAAGGTAGCCCAAAAGTTGTAATACTTGATTTCAATTTCAGAAACAAGAAATTAAAATTAATTCCAGTCTGCTCGGGAATGGTATAGTGGAGTATCTAAGTATCTCGCAGTCGCATGAGACCCGTGCCCGGTTGCGCGACGTAAGATTTGTTGGTGTCAATAATGACCTATATGTGCTACAATGACCCAATGAATAATAATATGTCTTTCGAAGCCGATATATCTATCTAATTAGACACTCCTAATCTGATGGTCTTATTTTCTCTCTGTTGGGGTTATTTTCTCTCTGTTGGGGTTATTTTACTTCAATAAAGGGTTAAAGAATCTGCACCTTACATTACAACTTGAATTGGTATCTTAGAAGGAACGATTCATATACATATATCACCCTCAGAATACAGTACAACTTTGCAAGCATTGCTGTTTACCAGCAGATATACGAGCAACAGTATTCCATTAATTTATCGAGCAATAGATACATACATAGATTCAACTACAATAAAGTATAAATACAACTAAAAAAACTTAATACCACTTAAACCAATGTGACATGGGACTTGTAACATAAATTGAAGTTAAAAAAAAATGAGCTTATATGTATACAATTAACAGTGACACTGTTCAATTAATTTAAACTAACGACGTGTCCGGACACGTTGCACTTTAATAATTGTGTGCCGAAGTATGTTTGTTTATTATTGGAATAACTCAAGCAGTACATTCGCGGACACCTTGCTAGACTTCCCGTTGTCTAGCAACAAACCCGCGACACTCAGATCCGGTGATAAACAATATTCTGTCAAATTAAAGGCTAGTATTCAACAACGTTGGGGACGCATCTACATTTATCTTCTAGACGTTTCTATTTACGCTTTGTGTCCAAACGTAGTCTTGTATAAGTACCTTATTAGTGCTAAGTCTAACCTTTACACGTGTCCCTAAGTAACTTTATGAGTTGTTCATATTATTTTTTATTTATGATCAGGAATATTTGTATGTTGTTTTTATTTTGTTAAGTATAAAATATTATTATGGTAGTAAAGGGAAACATTGTGCAAAACCCTGCACAGTTTAGTCGTCTTTGGATCATAGGGCATATGAAGTCTGCCAACCCACACTTGTCCAGCGCAGCATATTATGGCCTTTAACCTTCTTATTCAGAGAGAAAACATTCAGAGTCATCCAGAGAGGTGAAAAGATAAAAGAGAATGTTAAATAAATAAAATACCTACGTATAGAAATTCTTTTTTTTATGCTAGCAAAATGTATTGGTTATTACGAGTATAACAAAAATGAATAAATACGCATATGCCAGTTATGAGTATAATCCATGGTATGTCAAAAGTCCCTATTCTAGTCACTAGTGACACAGTGTACACAAATAACAGTATGACATTTAATAGCATACCAAACTTTTCTACACTGGCGTTACTTCTAAGCAAACGTTCAACGCTACAGTCAATTAAACGAGTTTAAGTTTAATGTTCCTAATGTAATGGCAAATAATGGACAACGCGTCTAAACGACCGAACAGGTGTGAACAGCGCATGTGTTCACTATCTGTGGTATTGTAATTACTATTCTCTATCTAATACGAACGTTAAAATAAAGTAACAGCACGCTTATAACCCCCATAGGGGTAGGCAAAGAAGTAGTACATTCCCACATTTCACTGGTTACGTTTACGTCCCATGGTGGAATAGATGGTGAGCCTATTGCCACACATAAATCCAGACTGAACGACTACTAGAAAATTTAAGTTATAAAAATCCAATACTACCCGACCCAGGATCAAACCAGGACCCTTTGATCAGAAGTCGCGCCTTGCAACCCCTCGACAAATGAAACGATCGTGTGTTGTAGTAATACGTATATAATTGTTATTAAAAGTCGTACATAATAGTAATAAGTACATATGTATTTTGGTATTATTTTTTTACTAATCGGTCAATCTAATTATTATTAAGCCAATCCAACAATCCCAATGGAATATAGAAAGCATACGTGTATGTAGTTTTACATACTGTTAGTAAGTTAGCAAAACTCGAAGCTCGGAGAAGTTTGATTTCCATTCATTATACATTCGAATATAAATCACTAGATGTTGCGTAATCGCATGTTACATATAGATCTTCCCACTGCCGAAGAATAACATTCCGAGAATGTGTTGCAAACACGATTCATCACTAAAAGCATGTGATCATAGTAAACACAAGAATAGTATCCCATTTTATATCCATCTCTTTCTGTCTGCTACATTTGTTATCTCACGACTGTGACGTCATTGGCGCCAAAGCATTTTTTTTGGCGCGAAGATAGCTTAATTTACGCGTTGAAAGAGGATTTGGTAGTATCCATTTTAAACAAGTTCCTAAACA
>DWMG01002558.1:0-13058 GCA_018244855.1 Elbella merops
CGAGGTCGGGCGCGGCGGCGGGCGCAGGCTGCACTAAAGAGCGCCCACAGCAGCACAGCCGCCGCATACCAGCCGCCGCCCCGCACTACGGCGTCTTCGCAACTGACACCCTATACTATCAGTGTTCGCTTCACATGCCCAATAAATATCAATAGTCACGCCCGATCACATTGACGAACTAATCCACGCCTATCGTATGATACGTCGGTAAATACATTCCGAAAAGTTACCGACCCTCGCACCACACGGCGCCTCAGTGATGACTTGGCGCCAAACAGACGATGACTAATACTTTCGTCGTATAATGTTAACCGGTAGCTAGCTCAAAATCGATAATATATAATTTGATACCGATTTCTTTGTGGCCAGATTATGTACGCGTTTTTAAAAGAGCCTGTTACCTTGGAAATTCTTGGAATGGATACGTTAAATATTTAAGCTCGGATTTGAGACCTATTAGCTAACGTTTGCCGATCGCAAAGTGGACCGATCTGACGATAATGTAAATAGGTCGTCCATAAACGCTTCGTAAGGGCGTCTAGTAATAATTTTAGTTTCAAAATGTAGGTTACTAGTAACACGCAATCACTGTTGGTCACTCGGCGACGCGTGCCGAAAGCCACTGAATGCGACTAAGCTTTAGATTTGTTTGTATTCCCTCTAATAAATAAATATTATTCGCAGTTTTGTTTCGCAATTGTTATTATAATAAAAAGCAGAAGCGACTATAAAACGCTGACCCCTAAATTTTATCGACCCATTGACCCGTATTATAACCGCTTACATGTGTTTTACGTTTAGTTTTCGAGCGATGTGTGACCCAGCAGGAAGGTAGTCTTATATCTATGTGTACGTTGCTATGAAACGATGTTGTATTCAAACTTTACTATTCTAGAATTTTCGTTAGCCGTAAGCTCAATTACAATAATGAAATGAGTTATCGAAGTCAGCTTACGGTAGGTAAGAATGTGACTCGATTAGTTAAAAATATTTTTTTGACCTTTAAGTTCAGTTTGTCCGTACGTGCCACGCGGCATGCGTCATGTATCGATTAAGGCCTAAGTTAGGTCACTCAATGGGGTGGCTGACTCCTGATGAATGTATAATTGGCTTCATAAATAGAAAAATATTAACATAAATAAATTGATATAGATCGACGCAACAAACGCCTGTTTGGAATAAGCTAGCAAAATGACATTTATTTTATTACAAGCATAATAAACATTATTATTACACCAACACGAGAGGTCCCTTACGAGGTAGGCAGAGAACATCTTGTGCCAAATCTACTTACAGACCTGACATACTTCTACATTCATAATTCTATTCATACATGCACGCCGGTTTCGGAGTCAATAGTTGATGTTGAATATTTAAAGCAGTCAAATAAAATGAAACGTCATTACTATTTCATATGTATATTAAAAGCACTCAGACCTTTAACGAAACTGAAACTGTATTGGTAGTATGATTACCTAATTTAATAATGTTTTATAATTATTCTTTGTAAGATAAACACTCAGTCATTTATGTACGTACTTACAGTACCGAATAAAGTTACGGATAGAACATGCTTGTTAAAAACACAAAAGCACTTTATAGTGAGTACGTATTTTGCTAGAAATAAGCATGCTGGAAATATGCATGCTAGTAATCATCATGCTAGAAATATGAATGCTATTTCAGAGCACGCTCAAAAATTATCATGCGTTCGTTTTACTGCGACAAATTTACATATGCCACTGCCAATATCAGGTTCGAAGACAGTCCTTGCAGACCTGCTGCGCTTCGTTCACATTCATATATGTATTAGAATTAGAATCAATATTCATTGACATTATTAAATCACATTATTAAAGGGTACAATAATAGGAGGACATTCATGGTTTGACATTTCCATGGCGCTTTAACACATGTCGGTTCACATGAAGCTATTTTTGTTTAATTAATTATTTAAAGGTATTTTTCATGGATAACCAGGAGCTAATTGAATTTATAATCCTTACGTTACATATTTTGTATAAAAGTAGTAATTTATTTGTGGTATTCGTTGGTATTTGTAACACAACATTGTTTCTTATGCGAATATCGCAATAATAATTATAAATATCATTGCGAGTGTTCTGCATTCCTCTGCCTACCTCCTCGAGGATTACAGGCGTGAAGTTACGTTTGTTACATTAATTATACATATTAGCACACCCCTTATTACGTCGGACTTATAATGTACCTGGTTCAAACGGTGGCACTACAACCCTTGGTTTCAGTTTGGGGGAAATACGAACGTCACGTTTTTTAATAATAAATATACATGTAAGATGTAAGTTCTCTGTCGGCAAAACAAAGAATATAAAAAAGGTATGTAATTATGTTGTGTGCTCTATGAAAAAATAATAATATACGTTGCAAAATAAATTAATTTGATAAATATTTTTGCAATTATTCGTGTCGTACCTACTTAATGACGAGGAAGTAAATCATCGTATTATTCATGGATTCTCTGTGTGGTATTATTACAAAGACCTCAATATTACAACGTAACGAGTGAATCCCTTGATATAAATTATTACTACAAGAATCAGGCTTTACATGACGAAGAATATTATATTTAAATCATTTTCTCTTTACGGATCGACATTTAACTATCTTCTTTATTTTACAGGATAATCAGCATGTTATAGACTATCGATTGGGGGTTGTCGACCTTATAGTAGAACTTTCAATGGATACAATAAGAATTATTGGTCGGTCACCTAATGCCTAGGGCATGCTACAAAGTAACCCCAATTATCTCATACAATAGTCATGGCAGTGGCGTAACAATAGGGTGGCAGGACGGGAAAAATGCTACCCGCCCTAAACAGGGTGTCCTCAGGCCGAGAGAGGAATCCAACATTAACTGCTACAATATTTTAGTACCATTCATTTCTTTTATTTTTTACAATTAATTATATTCACCTACTAAATTACATACAGGTACAAATTAAAGGAAAAAACTCAACAATTAAAAGTATTTCGAAAAATATTGACTCAATTTAAAAATGCATGCTCGTTAAATTTACTGTATTAAAAAAAACAGAAAACGTGAACATTTCATGCTGAAATACCCATAAATTAGGTACTATTGTCTATTTCTATTGACCGACGCTAAGAGGAGGTTGGGGGGGGGGGCTATCCGACTTCATTTGTTCCAGACCCAACACGATATGCATAGTTACGCCACTGACTCATGGCATAGCGAGAAACTTGCTCCCCTTACCCGGAGACTCATATTGTCCTAAGATTGACTCACCTTTCAGCCAGGACCACTGACGAAGATGATAAAGGTTTCAGGGGGATTTCTCTCCCAGGCTGTACTATACCTGTGAATAAAAAAACATGTCCCTTGACAACTTGGTAATATATTCGTTCATGTAAGAAATATTAATGTTAGCAAGAACCTTTGGGGAGGTCTATGTCCCACAGAGAACTGAGACGAGCTGATGATTATACTATCGTAATATTATTCCTCTGTGAGGATGTAGGACATTCCATCACAGTGTTCCTCGACACGTGTTTTTTTTTTGTTTTATGCAATTAAGAAATCTAATATTTTACCAGGTAGAGGAGCGGAATCTGGCAGAGGGCGCAGGCGTCGCGGGCGGGGCGGCGCCGCGGGCGGCGTGGAGCGCGCTCGGCGACGCGCCGGCACCGGTAGCTGTGACGCTCTAGTTAACATAATACGAAAAAACGACTAAAACACCGCAAGCCATCATTACATATAAAAAATCATTACGTCACACCAGTATTTCCCCGAAGGATTACTGAAAAGAGTAGTACGTCCCTACGATTATAATTATGTTAAAGTCGTAATAAAGAGTGCAAAAACAATGAAATTTATAACGCACAAACTTACGAAGTGTGACATCTATGAAACGACACGTTAAATTTAATAGAGGTACTTATTTCATTATTTTTATCAGTCCCTACAATTTTACAAACAGGAAATAGAATATATGACCATTCGCTGTTTTACAGGATGAAAACGTGATAAATAATTATATTGTCGATAGATAAACATATATATATACGACGGTATACGCAAAGTGGCTGGCAGTAGTTGGATGCGAAGAGCTGAAGATCGAGCTCAGTGGCGTGCCATCGGAGAGGCCTATGTCCAGCAGTGGACGGGAATAGGCTGATAATGATGATGATGATGATGAAACGAAATAAGTCATGTGGAAGAAGTCAATACATGCAATATCATATTAGTGTTGCTGAAAAGTGTACTCCATCCACAGCAAGAATTAAAGTGAATTTCATGAAGTCCACAATGTATTTGATTTTATTATAAATAATTTGCTAAATTTTTAGTGTATATGTTTTGTTTTAACGATACGTTTTGAGATAACAATACTGTGAAATAAAAATGTTTGCTTCTGATCAGTTGCTTTCGGTTATTTTTGTTGCCATAAGTATTTACATAAACACTAAATGTTTGTTGTATTATAATTTGTAATGCTAATTACAGATGAGTCAAAATTACGATCGGTCAGGAGTCAGGGTAGTCACAATATGCTTTGGGCCTACTGACACTGATTTGTTACGAGGAAAAATTGGAGTATTCGATTCGGATTTAGATCCAGATATGGCTTCCATGTTAAAAAAAACTCAATCCCAAAAGTAAGTAAGAATAATAATGGTGACCTATTTTAAATATCTAAATTCACTTGTCGTGTTAAGGGTACCAATGTTAAGATACAATATTATGATACATGATACAATATTACAATGTAAAGATACAATATTATGAGCTTCCTTCATACTAACAAGTCACATTAATTGAGTAATTGTTTCATTTAAACTTTAAAAGATAAAACGAACCTAAATTATTCTCGTAATCAATAGACATTATTTTGAATTTTTTATTAAATTCTAAGAATCATTAACAATTATATATCAAAAGCATTGGATCGTGTGAAAGGCATTATTAGTACTCAAAATTGTCTTAATTTCTAAAGGTGACCCACTTCATCATCATCGTTATATTCACTTAGATACTTTAAATTGTTGGAGATATACCTTACAGTTTTGTTCAGAAAATATACGGGGTATATTTTACAGCTTACATATCCAATAGGATATTTTTTCTGAACAAATTTAATTGCACAAAAAATGTTTTGTTTGCTTAAAATCTCTATTAAAACGATCGCAATAGTTGTTTGTTCTTGTGTGTCTGAGCCGAAATATTGCCATGTGCCGTATACCTAAATACCCGTCGAGTTATAAATGACTTCAATACATTTTAAATTAATTTCCATTCATTCAAAACATCCAAGCAACTGAATACAATGTTATTGACTTCATTTGACAACTAAGAATGACTTAAGAGCTTAGAATTAAAATACGTTTTTCGTTAGAAACGTTAATCGCATCATTATATAGACAAAGCCTGGAAATAATATTATTTTTTGTTGAAGGGTTTTGAGAAAATTTGTATTTTTGAAATATTTGTTACAGGGTGGATAGCGCAGTTCAAGGGTTGATAGAAGCTTATGAAAAAGGTTCCAGTGGCAGCACATGGTTGATTACAGGTGGAAGATTAGCGGATGACGTAACAGGCAATGTTAAGAAGGCGTATGAGACCCTTTCTCAAGGATTCTATGAATAAGTTTGTGCCTTGATTTCGACCTACCCCGAGGCATATATCAAAAATTCTCTCTAATATGTAGCTGTTCGTTAAGACAAATAAATAGTGAACCTGCTCAACATAGCAATAATAATTTAAAAAGGTGTGAGCGCCTGCTACCTTCTAATACTATCCCATTACTTTTTATTATTATTTGTATTTTACATGCTAGCGGACTCGGCAGACTTCGTCCTGCCCGAAAAAGCACTGCCACGTTCATTATGATATTGTAAATTTAACATGTACATTTTTTTAAATTTTGCCATTACATAATTACTTCTAAGGGAGCTATGTTTGAGTCATAATTTTTGAATATTTCACCGACTGCAGCGCCACCTACCGGGCCAATTTGTGGAATAAAATTTTATAGGAACTCACTCGGACATACTCAAAAATATCATTAAAGTCGTTCCTGTCGTCTAAGAGAACATCAGGACAGCAGTCAAGTCCATCCAGTCGTTTAGGGGAGATAGGTGACACACACACGTACAGAACAATGATATGTGTTATTAACATTTTATGAATTTACATCACGTCGCATTGCAAACACGTCGGAAACAATAATAGCTAATAAAATAAATAACTGCTGTAAAGAGAACAAAAGTAAGTAACATAACTTATAAAAAAACCCGTGTGCAATACTTTTAAAATATCCTACAAAATGTCTCAATATGACAGAACGTCGCAGTGCTTTATGTTGGCTGACGAAGAGGCCAGAACAGCTTACATTGCGACGATGTCCTGTTTCGTACAAGGTAAAAAGGGTATATGAAAACTAATTTGTATGAAATAGAGAAGATTTATAGAACGCAGGTATAATAATAAAGAAAAGAATGACTTCTAATGCGCCGATGTAACATAAACCTAACAAATAACACAAGCTTTGATGGTGTGGTGGTACAAATTTTCTGGTCGTATTCATTGAACATATTGAAAATTAGTGCTTTCTAGTGAGTGTAAGCACTTGAAAACTCATAGGTACATTGCGTACCTAAGTATCTCAAGCCCCGTTCTTACAATTAACAAGCTCATTTTCAACTGTGAGTAAAAAGTTCAACATTATTAACTGTATAAATACATAAAAGAAATCGTTTAAAATGTGTGTATTAACAATAAATTATTAAAACTGTTTATTTTACTTACGTTTTGTAGTGACAAATGACAACCATGAACAAAATTCTCCATACTAGCGCTAGTTAGCGCTGTCATCGCGCACATAGCGAATACATAATATACAATTATATAAATCTACTTACTTATTAACTTGATGTATAATTAATACGAGCACGTAAAAAGCAAAAATTATCGTACAATTGCAGTAGATATTATAAAAAGATAAGAATTAGATATCGGTAAAGTTATCACGCCTTAGATTTCTATATAGCAAGTCATTTGGCCAGCGTGGCAGACGGGGACTTTGTAGTATTATAGTCAGACCATCGTGGAATAGTGAAACCGTTGATTGATGGCGATGGTCTGTCTATTATATATATTAATATCTCTCTTAGTAAGGTTTCATAACATAATCTAATAATTATTGGCTTATGAAGTGATAAACTAACACAATAAAGTACATTATCTATATTAATATAATAAAAGCTAGAAGCGTCTTGTTTTTTTTGTTCGCGTTAATCTCTAAAGTCGTATTTGAAAAAAAAAATTGTAGATTATAACCAGACTACCTGGAATGGTATTACAATTGTTGGTTAGCATTAAATAATGATATTTGGTATGATGAAAGGCTCTAGTTACCTAATAAAAGTTCTGGTTATTGGTAGGAGTAGATCTAGAAAAAATTCCGCGGTACTATACTTTTAACTGTTATAAATAAACCAGGCCAGATGTGAATTGCTGTATCTAATTATGAAGAGAAAAGTACGTTTACGTCCCACCATGGAATAAGTGGTGAGCCTATTGCCAAATACGGGGCGCAGGTCAACTCCGAGCTCCTACAAGAAATTTCTACTAGAAAATCAAAATTAGAAAATTCTAATAGCACCTGACCGGGGAATGGAACCTAGGACTTCTAAATCAGAATTCGCGCTGGCAACCACTCGAGCAATTCATATATTTAGTACGAATATTATGATAAGGCACGGCATATTAATCCTATCGACCTACAGGCTATTTTATTCTCCTATCATTTTAAAAACAATTTTACGAAGATAAACTTTATTGTATAGCATGTTATTTGGGAGCATAAATAAGAATATACTTAACTAAGCATTAAAATAATTTGACACTGCTGGAGTATAATGTATGTATATACTTATCTAAGTACGAGTACATACATAATACCCGTTCACGCTGTGTGTTGCTGACATTGTGACGTCATTTAACTGTAAAATGTTGTTTATATTTTTTTTACTTTTATTCTTATTAGACTATAAAACTAAGTGCAATTAGGTAAAATTAGCCATACCACATTTATTTTAATCACTGGTGTCCGTAGTTTGCACATCAGATATTTCAGTTTCTTGGCTTGATCGGCAGCTTAATATTATAAAAGAAGTTTCTGTGGTAGTAAAAAAATCACAATTACCATATTGCGCACATATGTTCTTACATCTTACTCGTATATATTCTTCTTATCGCGTGCCTGTCTCATCTTTGGTGAACGAAAACAAATTCTCATATCAATATACTACTGAAATAAATCAACATGTATTTGAATTATCAATTTCCACTTAAAATATCTAAGTTCATTTTTGATATGGCATTTGCGTAAATCAGTTTGTCTTGTTTGGTGGTGTTACAATTTCAAGAACATGTTTAATTTAAATGATAAAGTTGTACTGGTGACCGGTGCTGCCAGTGGCATAGGAGCTGTAGTTGCCAGAGAGGTCCTGGGTAAAGGTGCTAAGGTAAAGTAATACATCGATTACTATCAAAACAGATGCATTAAAGTTATCATTAAAAATTGTATTGAAGATTACATGTACCTGAAATTCATGGATAATTACGAGTACATCTTTAAGCAAAGGTAGATACGATGCTAATCGAATAATACTGATAGAAAGTGAATACAGGTTACATAGTTCAATAGACCTTCAAATGACCACAACTATGACATAGGGCGAAACAATACATACATGATACATACATACTCTGTTCAAAAATGTGAGGTATTTGTTATTTTAAATATAATGTTAACTTTTAGCACGTAGCCATTTTAGACGTTAATGTCGAACTCGGAAAGGCTTTGCAAGAAGAACTTAATTCAAAATTTGGAGATAACCGAGTTAGGTTCATCAAATGTGATGTCACCGAGGACCTGGATGTTGCATTCGAAGAGGCCCTAAAAAGCTTTGGATACATCGACGTGGTTATAAACAACGCTGGTATCCTCAATGATGCGCCACATATTTATGAGAAAGAGATTGAAATTAATGTGGTATGTATGCAAAAAACCTACTTTCGTTCTATGCGTTAATTATGATATATACATAAGTAAATACGTGTCATAGAATATATTGCAGAGTATCACGGTCTTTTAAGAGGAACTATATTAAGTTCTATATTTTATGAGATTTCAGAAGATATATTATATTGTATTATAATTTTGTACCTTTTTTGCATAATGAACTACTCGTTAACTGTTAGCACTAACATGTTATAATACAGTCAATATATCAAGGCAATACTGACTTTTTAACTAAATTGATAATAGAAAAGGGAAATTAATTTTACGATAACATTTTTACCAACCTCGCCATGCAAACAGTGTACGAAAATAATCTACATAATACTCGTACAATAAGTAATTGCTATACATCTGTTGATAAAATTGTTAAATTTCAGACTGCATTAATAAAGAGTTCGCTGAAGGCGTACAACTTGATGCACATGAAGCAAGGCGGAAAAGGCGGAACCATCGTCAATATTTCATCAGCAGCTGCACTTGTCCAAGTTCACACAACACCTATCTATGCAGCAACTAAGAGTGCTGTACTACAGTTTAGCAACTGTCTTGGTGTAAGTATGAAACTTGCAAGTTTAAAAAATGAATAGAGATATTTGGTTTTTCATATATTAAGATAAATACTCAACATGAGCATAGTTTCAACAACAATAATAACTACAATAATAACGACGAAAACGACGACAATAATATTGATGATGATAGTTGTATGGAATTATAGCATCTGTTAAGAGTTGGTCTTGGAAAAAATGATCATTTCAAGGAAGTTTTTGAGAATCTTATGTTAATTGTAAGATAAGTCAAATTAAAAGTAGATTCAAAACGATTCCGCGTTAATATTTTACATTAATTTTGAAAAATGTACGCGCAAATTTCTATATACTTTCATTTTATTTCTTATATTTTGAAGTGATACAATTAAAATAAATACGTTTTATTCCTAAAAATCACTTTCGATTAGCTTTACTACGGCTGTGTTGTGTTTTATATGTACCGAAAATCTCCATCCTGAAGCACCTGCCATGCTTCTTCACCTTTCACTTGTAATTTCTTTCAGATGAATCAGAACTATGATCGGTCAGGAGTCCGGTTGGTCACAATATGCTTCGGGGCTACTGACTCTAATCTATTAAAGGGAAAGTTAGGAGTACTCAATGCGGAACTGGATGACGATGTGCTTGAAACTTTAAAAAGTCTGCCGTTTCAAACGTAAGTAATAATTCGTGTTACGGATATTCGATAAAAATCACAAAAAGTTCTTAGGCGTAAGGGATTTTTATAATAGTTCCTTGACAATAACAAAGTAGCGTAAGAAAATAATACTCATAATATAGAATAAGATAATGATAAAAATAACAAGATGTTCGACTGTAGTGTTTATGGTCACTGAAAAAGTTTTGTCAAATATATACTTGAACATCGAATAAATACTGAATGAATAAGTTGACTCCATTTGTTAAAGACATCAAAGGCAAATATTTGTGCCAAGAGGTAAAGTATATACGAGTATGTACCTACTTCTAATATTGATATAAGACTTGAAATATTTACGACATTTTTGTAATGACGCATTAACAATGATTTGCAAGTCAATTATGATCACCTAAACAATGATTTGGCAGTATTTTGCGATATTGTTCATGTTTCTATTATTGAAAATGAATTAAAAAATCTTAATCCATACATAATCGCTTACTTTTAGAATCATTTTATAAAGACTGATTCGGACAACAGAGCAGAATTTCATAATGATTACAATAGAACTTTCGTTCATTTAAATAAAGTCAATTTTTACATTTCGAATATTATATTGCAAAAATATGTTCGATCGGTCGGAATACTACTGTACTGAGCTTCACCAATTTTACATGATGTAAAGGAACTGTGAATTGTGAAATGATCTATTACAATATTTTTCATTTCGTATATAATTAGGTATGAATAAGTATATTGTGTCAATTTTATTAAATGTTAAAGGATTTTTAGATAGGTATCTACTAAATTAGTAAGTATATTAAAATTTTCTTATCGTAAGACACATGAAAATTGTCTTATTGATGACTGTGTTACAGTTCGAATGGTTGCAAGCGCTGCTCCTGAGCGAGTGATCCTTGGTTCAATCCCCGGATCGGTTAATAATGGATTTTCATAACTGGAAATTTGTAGTAGTACCTCGGAGTTTGGATATGTCATGTGCCCAGTGTATGGCAATTAGATTAAGAACGGAAATGTAACTGATGGAATCCTCTAAATACCCCTTTGGGAAGATACAGACTTTATGTAACAGTTTTGATAATAATCTGTTATTATGTCAGCATGGAATCTGCTGCTCGAGGATTGATAGAAGCATACGAGAGAGGGACCAGTGGCAGTACTTGGCTCATTACAAGTGGAAGGCCAGCGGAAGATATCACGGGCAATGTTCAAAAGGCATTTGAGATCCTTTCTCAAGGAGTTTTTTGATAACTTCAAGTCAGTGGCAAAATTTAAATACCGTACCCATAGAAATTGAACGAAAAAAAACGAATGAACACGAACGAACACAACAAAAAAGGAAAAAAAAACATTTTTTTTACTTTATTTTGTATTCATTCAATGATATAACAATAAATAAAATAACCAAGTGATAAAAAGGTTCAAACTTTATAAATAGTACTACTATTTTTCTGCCAGATTAACATATTAATTTTGTGTAGTACATGTACTAAAGATAGATTTGGTTATTTGGGGAAAATCGGGTATCTTCATAGTCTATTTATTTTGTTAAGCGATGCTAATAAACAGTTTTCTTTGTTATTTATTATGATCATTCAATTTTCATTCATCATCATCGTCATCGTAATTTAATATTTCATTTCTGTTCTCATTTAGTTTATGGATTAAAAATAAGTCGAATACTTGTTCCGTCAGGAAGATCAAGTTCAACAAGATTTTCGTTCCTATTATGATAAACAAGTATAACAAACAGGATAGAACAACAGAAATGATTCCAATATATTATACCGCTTTCACTTCAGCGGGTATTTTCATTAATAGGGTTGTCACTATAATGCAAAAATCTGCCATATTTTTCACTTCTTATACGATTTATATTAATGTCATTGTGCCTTTGTCACTGTTGACATGTATTTTCATTAGCTCAGTCTTTATACATATATAGTGGTGTATCTAGCTTTAGTGGTGTCTTAATCAATCTGTGCAGAGTCCCTTATTATAGGAATTCGATTGAAAGTATATCAGAATATTTTGTTTCTTCGTGGCTGTCTCCGACAAAGGACAGCCTTGATACCTAATGATATTCTCGAGCAATTGAATCTTGCAGAATAGTACACAAATGGTTATACAGATTATAGTGATGTGATAGTGATGATGGCATTCTGATAACGGAAGTGACCGATTCCTAGCAGTGAAACGAAAAAATTAACAACTCTGTCATTTTGCAAAATTTAAAAAGCTTAGGAATATGAAAGAATTTTTTAGAACTTTCTAATTCATTCAGCCTATTAGGCTCTTACAGGCAATGATTAAATAATTGCTTTCAAATAATTTTGATACAGCCTTGTTAAACCGTCTTAAGCTGTTGTTGCTATTGACAATTTGAAGGCATCTTCGAACCTAAACGTAACTGTTGAAACGCAGATGTATACTAGACTGCTCTGCCTACCACTTAAAGATTAAAGGAAAAGCTATAATGTACCACATATATTTCACATTGATAAAATCATATTTATTTGATAACAAAAAGAATTGACAATTAAACTTGAAAAAAAAATTAAAACATCGTGACAACCCTTACGTTGATGTATGATCCATTTATGAGGGGCGTAATCTTCTCAACCTAACCAGTCATTCGGTTAAATCGCATCGCGTGCATCTGCTCATTACTATTTTGATATTTAACCAACGTTTATGTCTCTGTACATATTTAATTTGAACATGTTTAATTTAAATGACAAAGTGATATTGGTG
>DWMG01002559.1:0-13056 GCA_018244855.1 Elbella merops
TCCTCTCATATTGAGAGGGTTAAGGCCATAGTCTGCCACGCTGGCCAAGTGCGGGTTGGCAGACTTCACACCTTAGAGTTTTTTTTATAAATTCTAGGGTGTGTAGGTTTCCTCACGATGTTTTCCTTCACCGTCAGCACACTTGTTGACAAATATTTAAATTTAAAACAGACTTTTGTAAAGAGGTGCACACCATGGATTTGAAAACAGCATCCCCTGAGTGCTCTATCACTGTTGTGACTTCCACCTACCATTCCACTTCCACTTCAAGTACTATACGCAAAATTGAATAGCTACAATAATTGCAGGTTAAATATACATATTTCAGTGAAATGTAGTGTAAAAAGTTGTCCATTGCATAATCTATCATAAATTAAGTTCATAGTACAATAAAATCTTCTTCAAGGTTTAAATAAGTTAATTTATATAAGTTTAAAATTATAGGAATAGCAACATAAACCATGAACCCAAGAAAAAAATAATATCATCACACCTGTACATGCCGTAAGGGACCGGCAGAGGAGTGTAGTATAGATGCATTTTACTGGTTATGTTTACATGTCTAGTAATTGTATAAAATTGATCAAAAATGTTAGAATCGGCAATGGACTGGCCACATCGCTTGAGTGACTGTTAGCAATAGGGTAAATTGTCATCGAATAGCGGTCACATCTCGGTAAAAGCAATGTTGGTCACTCTCCTACCAGGTGGTCTGACAACCTGAAGAAAACAGCAAGGAGCTGCTGGATTTGGAAGCCCCAGGACTGGACAGAGTGGTGCAGATTAGGGGAGGCCAATGTCTAGCAATGGACATCTAGTCTGACACTGTAACAAAAATGCAATCATAATATTTATATTGGAGGTTCTATATAATAAATACGTATTTCATTTTGTTTGCAGAGATTTCATCTCAGGAAAGATCCAGGCAGCTATATTAACTTTCCAATCTCTCACATACAATCAACACATGAGTTATAGTTACACAGTTGATTTCTTCTTGGAACCAATATTTTGGATTGTTGACAACTTTGCAAGTTATTTGGGAAAGGTAAGCCTTGTTTGATTCTGAAAATTAATCATTTTATATAGTAATTGCAATATTATAATTTATCAACAGCTGGGCTAGCTTTGAGAACTGGCACCAAGGTAGTATTTATACAACACTTTTAATATTTCACGTGTGATTTCTACTTAAGGTATGTATGTGTGTAAAGTTGTTAAGTGATAATAAAATAAGCCTAGAAATTAAGGTATGATCATTTGTTAGAATATTTGTGGCATATTATCTACAGGGGATTATGGTAGAATCAGTTACAGGTTTTACATCTGCCAGTTAAACTTAATATGTGACTTCAGGCTTCTGAAGGTAAGTTAGATGTTGCTGAAGCTGGTTTGCTATGCTAGCAATTGCTTATTCATTCTTACTGTCCCAATTTTCCAGATTTATGCACCAATAAACACATTCACATACCATTATACATACAAAATGTTAGGGATTTTAGATTGCTGTTGGCCTAAAACCTTAATGACTATATCTTTTTTCAGGTTAATTTGAAAAACTAAAACATGCCTAGGAAAAGATTTGTTTCCATTTTTGATATGATGTGTACCTTTTCACATTTCGAAGACACTTTTCTTCTACCAGTGTACACTTCACATATTATGTCAAGGTATGGTCATCATCCAAAGTAGATGATAGGTGTACTAAGCTGCTTCCTGCATTTTGACCATGGAGTTTGTGCATGTGCATTCTGCCATCTACTTGTGATGGTCACTTTACCGTTATTTCTACTAAATGTTATGAATTTTATATTATGAATGTTTACAATGTGTCACTGTATGTAATTTATTGTAATAACTGTGTTTTCATGTACAACTTGTGTAGATTAAGCTGCTGTTTCATTCCAATATTGACATTTTGATACATGTGTTTGGCTTCATTTTATTGCTTTAAGTTTGCCCTTATGTAATTATTTAAACTCATGATTATTACTTTATTCACTAAATGTTAAATGAGTTTGTCATAACATACATTTTTTGGACCACCAATTATTATTTATAATTAAGTTAGTCACCCTGTACATCAAGTGACTATTTATGTTCTATGAAAAAATATGTCACTGCTGTGCTTGACCATGTCCTTATAACTATTTTCCGGAAATCTACATGTCTATCTATACTATGACAGTTCCATAAAGGTAACTATCACACTATATTTTATGTCAAACTAGTTGTTTACTTATAAAGTTATATGCTAATGGTGGAATTCAAATTAAATTTTGCTTCTGAACATTTCCATTTCCATTTCCATTCCCATTCAAGGTTGAGGGTTGAACTTAATTACTCTAAATAACTATTCATTACTATATATAGACAGTTTTGTCAGCTCAAACTTTATGAACCATATCAAGAGAATGTTATGAGGGACATTGGTGTTGAAGAGAAAACCTGCAAATCTGAATTCCCTAGAGATTTATTGTTTTTCTTAGTGTGCATTAGATAAATGTAGTTAGCCGAAGCATGGGTTATACATGATGTATCTTGTGGGTAGGCCATGCAACATTGTTGTTATAAAAAAAATCCAATGCTTTATGAATATTAACAGCATTGCTATTAAATATGATAATTGATTTCTGTAGCTGATGAATGTACCATTAACTAATAATATATGCATGCAGCTTTCAGTGCAACATAACCACTGGCAGAAATGTAAACGCAAGAAACATGGGACTGTATTTCATGTTGGTGAGATTCAGATATTATCAACACTTCTATATGTTAAACGTGATAGTGCTTCCAATGTATGTGTAAAACATTATGTAAGGAGAAACCATTTATTTGGTAAGTATGTAGTGATTAGTTAATAAAAATAAAAATTTAGTATTTTTGGTTTCCTAGTTACATGGACTGCATCCAATGGTAAGTTAGTTTTAGATATGATAATGGCCCTAATATGTGCATAATAAAAGGCTATGGAGGGAAATAATTAAAATGGTAAGTTTAGGAAAATTATATTAGCTTGAACTAATAAGATTTATGTCTATCATAATAATATATTGTGAAGTATTAGTCTTTATGTGATGAATTAGGTTGATAATGATGCATCATCTACTACCAGTGTAGCGATTGGTGTAGATTTGTTTTCGTTTTTATTTGGACAATGAAAAATTTGGACAGTGAAAAAATATAAGTATTTTGTTAACACATTGAGAAACATTATATTTTTTTAAGTTCATGTGAACTGAATATATTATGCTCGAAATCCTTACATCTTTCAATGTAAGTTTGTAATGTATCCATTGCTGTTCACACTTCTTTATTTGCCACCGATGGTTTAAAATCTGCTGGATCAGTATTATCATCGTCATTTTGTTTATCATTATCGTCATCTTAATTCTGATTAACTAAATCGATGATCTCACCGTCAGTTAATGTACCAGTAGTAGCTAGCTCTTCATCACATGTCAAATAATCTTCAAATTGAACTTCTATGTTCTGAAGTTTATTCTAGTCAGCTTCTAAACTCGAGTCTGGCCCTTTACTATACTTACCACCATGGCATTTATTACCATGAATGCGGCGAATCGAAATAAGAAGTCATTATATTTTATAAACTACGAATTACCGTGTTTGCTTTTTGCAATTCCTGCTATAGAGTATTAAAAAGTACTACCAATATAGCAGCGAAATAACATTTTATTCGAGTTACTAAGTCTAAATAATTCGAGATACTGCGTAATTAAAGATTCAGTGGAAGTGAATGGCATTTATTTTCGATTTACTGAGGATCACCACTTAACGAGATTTGAGTTATAAAGATTCCGTTGTATATATATATAAATATATATACACACACATACATATATACATATATATGTATATATATTTCTAATGTCAAATGTATATTCTCGATTACTTGTGTTTTCTGGATTTTTTTCAATTTAATGATGTTGTTTATGGTCGTCCTAGTTTTGAAATGTTTAATATTTTATATTGTATTGTATTTTATTAATTTGATTTGGAAACTGTAATGAGATCATAATTACAAGTTGGTCCATTTTGCACGAATTATAAAATTTATCGATATTTAATTTATTTATGCTGATGATTATTATCAAATTTATAGTTCCTTACTTTTTATGATCTCAATGTAAATAAAATGTATAATTTTCAGTGTTAAGTTTGTCTCATTCTATATGAATATGTGAAGTCAATGGGTCAGTGAAGTCAACGGGATATCACCTTGAGTGAAACCTCGAATTTCCTGTATTAGTTCCTTTTGAAATAACCACACAACTTTGCCCCACTCTGCCGCACATTGGGAAGATGACTGTTATTCACTATTCAGGAGTGACGGCTACCCTAAAATTTTATTCTCTGTATTAATTAATGATTGTCTTTTTTTATTATTTTATATTGTTATTTTTAGTACAGATTTCTTATTTGATAAATGACCTACAGATGTTTAACATTATCATGTGTTATTTTTTTCAGGTTTTTATTTTCTGTGTAAGTATATTGACTTCAGCCGTAGTATTCATCGCCTACTGGGTTGGCTTGCCATACTGGTGGCAGCGTAGTCCGTATACTACAGTGTTCCTGGTTGTTATAGGCAATTGGCTATTGCTCAACATTTTATTCCACTACTACAAGGGCGTTGTAACGCCTCCTGGGTATCCACCTCATGTAAGTTGATATTTCTATAGTTATATATAACCCAATACATAAGAAACGTCAAATATTTAAATATTGTTGCTAATACACAACATTGTGCATGATTTTGATTACCAAAATTCGCTAATCTGCAACTTAATCTGGACTCACCTTTATACGTAAATAGTATACATATAGCCGAATTGAAAGTAATTATATTGTTTTATTAGGGCACTATGATAGCAGAAGCTGCGAGCATATGCAAGAAATGCATCTCGCCGAAACCGCCGCGTACTCACCACTGCTCGGTGTGCGACCGCTGCATCCTCGCCATGGACCACCACTGTCCGTGGCTTAACAACTGCGTGGGCTATTACAACGCTAGGCATTTCTACCTCTTTATGGTATACATGGTAGCCGGCGTGACGTTCGTTATAATTGCCGGCATAGATCTGGGTTACCAAGTCCTTTGGGTCAATGATACAGGTAATTTTTTGAAATTAATATACGAGTATACCCATATTTTATTGGTATAGGCATTAAGTGCGAATGTCAAGTTTTTCTGAAAAATTTGGCAGCTGATAATAACTACGTGGTTTTACGTTCATAAATTTTCAAATAATTAA
Source organism: Elbella merops (assembly GCA_018244855.1). Lineage (NCBI taxonomy): Eukaryota > Metazoa > Arthropoda > Insecta > Lepidoptera > Hesperiidae > Elbella > Elbella merops. Next base: position 5,280 of record DWMG01002559.1, read on the forward strand.
TGCTGTAAATTACATGTCCATTTCTGTATTTTAGGTGGAATTATCCCGAATAATGATCCAGACTTAATAGGACACCCAGTGAGGATAAATCAAAGTGGAGCTCTCGTACCCGTTGATGTTATTGTCGAATATGATTCCATTAATTCTCCCCGGGAACACGTGTTGCCCGTGCCACCGATCACTGAGGCACAGCGTATCACTGCTCACCCCTGGAAGCGCAAAGCAGTCATCTTCATGGCTGTAACATGTGTATCTGTTCTGCTGGCACTCGGAACCTTAATTCTTATGCATGGCAAAAACATAGGCAACGGTGAGACCAGTGTGGAAGCACACATCAATGCCACTCTAAGGAAAACACAGCGATGTAAATTTAGAAATCCATATGATTTTGGTCACCGGAAAAATTGGAAACTATTCCTCGGATTGACCCAAGGTCGTACTTTTTGGAGACATGTGCTGCTACCATCTAGCCATCCTCCTGCTGGCAATGGATTGACGTGGTATACGGTGAATAATATGCTAGAAGATTGGCCTTAAGATGTCAGCATGGGAACATTTTCATCTCAGTGCAGTGTAGTGCAGGTTTTCATTGTGTTGTGCAGTACGAAATGCAGTGCACAGTGAGGTGCAAACATTTCTAACATATAGCAAAGGACATAATTGTTTCAAAATTACACTATAATATTTATTCTACAATTATATTGTTATTATAGATTTAAGGTTACAATATAATGTAAGTATAAAGTATACAATTTTTGCTCAATGTGTTATTGTATGCTTCTAAGGTATAATAATAATTTACAAGTAACAGTGTGCTAAATAGGACAGTGTCCTATTTAGCACACTGTTACCTGCATGCATGCAGCATGCATTTCAGGTTTACTTTTATCCCAACAAATAAAAAAATGTCAATGTGGTTGCTCACACAGTATTATTTTTGCTAGGAACATTGTTCGTTTTCTTAGGATTATCGGTAAAGCACACATCTTGACAATTCAATATTGATTACTAATTAATAACATAAATTAATACATATTAAGTTTTTAAATTAAATTTTTAATTAATAATGTTTAAGGTTTAATGGATAAGGTTATGACTTATTTATAATGCTTTATTTTTACTTGCTCTATTTATTATTTTACAAGTAGATAACATTTATACATATTGCTATTGGATTTATTATATTACATTTTTAAATACTCTTTTTACATTCCATTTTGTTACATTATAATATCATATAATGTACTTTTATACAACTTATAAGTACATATTGTATTTCTCAATGTCTTATTATGCACTAGTAATAGTTTCATAGGTTATAGAGTTGTAGATGCAGCCGGAAACTCTTGTTCAAACTCAAAGAGTTTTACACATTCTGTCATTTATTTTGTATGACAAATAGAAGATTATTTTAAATGAGGTGTGTGCTGTTGTGTCACACATTCATCTCAGATATTTGTTGTTTCAATACCATTTGTTCTTTAGTTTGTCATACTATTTATGAATTCTACATAAACAAACATAAAATATGTATACATTTAGTACTTGTATAGATATGAACTAGCACCTTGAAATTAGTTTTGCTCTTCGAAGAATAGTCATCTGCCAGTATAAACACATTTTTTTCAGCAGCATAATCACAAAATATGTTAATCTCTCAATGTTGAAATGTCTCAATGAAACGTAAATATATTTTCATATGACTTTTGTTAACTACTCATTATGATATTTCATTTTTTGTTACATTGTGACAATCTTGTGTCGAAACTGGTGGTAAGGGTGGTCATTGACATCTCACATTATCACAACATTTATAAAAAATATTAAAAAAAAATATTTATCAAGAATATTAATATGTCTGTCTGAAATTCTGATTTATGCCAAATACTAAATTTTAGCTTAGGACTTGAAACTCTTGTGCTGAATATTTGATTTTACCTATTATAAGTAATACTCTCATTTACTGTAAATGTTACCTTGCATAAGTTAGAGATTTGATATAGTCATATAATTGATACTAGTCACATTCAGTGTGTTATTTTGTAAGGTGCTGGCACACCTTAGACACTTTAGTCATTTTAGGTTAGACATGTTATAACGACGTTATTATTAAGGTAAAAATAAAACTATATACACTTTTATTGTTTTTTATTTGTTTCTATCCGATGAAACACCAACGGTATGCAATAAAACATATAAGTCAAATTATCTATAAACTTATGACTAACTTATTCTAAAATAAACATTCTATTAGTGTCACTATCATATATTGCACCAAATTGACTAGAAACTAGAAAAGATCATAAAACTAATGTGGACATCAAGTCCTTGTCATAATATAAATCTATTATTGGTTATACTCATATTGACTTTGTTTATATCGTACTGTACAAATGTACGTCTAGAAATAATGTTTAATATTTATTGCAAGTTATCTTCATTTTTTGATGAAGTGATATGTATTTAATTATATATCACCTACCATATTGCTTTTACGTTGCTGTCATAAGTCAAGGTCATTCCACAAAAACGAGACACGATCTTGTGTAAATCTGACATAGACTACTTATACATAATACGGCATAATACGACATACGGTCGAATTTAACGTTATAATTCAAACTCAACATGCACATTTGGTAATATCTGGTTAAATTATCAGTAAATAATGCCTTAGAAATCTGTGTTGACTGTGTGCAAATATCGACATTTAGCGGTGTTCTTTACCATATCCTAATTCTTCATTCCAGAGTTGAATAATTCACGTGGTATTCACTGTGAACCAAAGTGATCCAAACAAGGCTCTGTTCAGTTAGCAATATTAAAAATTCGTTGTTGTTATCACAATAGTATGGTACAGAATATAGTTGCATATTGTATGGGTATATAGGGTAGGCAGAGAGCACCGGGTGCCGAGATTATCTATCGTTACACACCTGGCATGCTTATTCGTCAAATTTGCAATTAGGTCAAATTTTGCAAACCTATTTAAAATATTATGAGAAGCAAAAACGAATTTGGTCGAATGAAATTGGAACGCAACGGATAATAGGTCAAAGCTGGAAACATGAGCCGGTCTGGAAATCTTATATCACTAAGGACATCTATTTGGTGTAATAGCAAATCATATTCAATAATCACATAAAATTTAAAACTAATTCTATTGTATTTGATTAGTGGCACTTCCGGTTGAAATACGATTAACTTAGATCTAGCATGTTTTTCTACATAGAACTGATATCGGAATGGTTAAATGAATTTTTTTAACGGTTAATATATATACTAATTTACTATATAATATTGTTCTATTGCGTACGTCTAACTTACAATAGTAGAATGTTCAGTTTTATGTTTCTGCTTGTTGTGTTGGAGTTAAGGCTATCGCTACATTGACTCGATGCTTAGACGCTAATAACTGAAGGCTCTTCCACACAGACCGACTCGGAGAGCAGAACAGCTTTTGGTAGTTTAAAAATATAAATTTATCACATTTCAATGAAGTCTATTTTTACATTACAAATGTTTATGACCGAAATTTAATTTATCAATCCGTCTAGTGGTCACGACTCGTAAGTCGAATCAATGGAACATTAGCCGAACTACTTATTCTAATTAAAATATCCATAGACAATAAATAAGTTCTTGGTAATAAATATTCCCAGCATAACTATAATTTGACATACTATAGCGCCTAATGTGGCGCTGTTCTAAAATATATAAAAAACTAGTCCAACTTTATATCTAGTAACAATAATGCATAAATAAATAATGATAAAAACATGTTCTACATACACATTGGAAGACTACAGAGTTTATCTAAAGACCGGTTCACGAATGAGAAGTTTCTAATTTTTCTCTTCATCGCTCGATGTACTGTACGACGTGTATAATATGGGGAGTACTGTTTGCATTTTTATGAATTGTATTATACAACACAAATATGTATTCATTGTAATTGGATTCATATAAAATTAACAGTTTTCGTAAGTTGTAGCTTAGTAGGTATATGTACTTTAACTTAGAAAATTATTTTTTTCACATTTGCTAAACGATGCCAAGTGTTTCGTTCTCAAAGATTTGTTTTACGATACTATGTATAATAGGAATAAATAATTTAGCGTTTATTTACCATTAATCTTAGTCTGTAATATTGGATCGATGATTATAAGAAAATGTTAAGATTATTGAAATGCAAACTTACGTAGCATAAATACTCCCTGCGATGTTAAGTTTTTCACAGAAGGATATAGTTATACTTACATCATTCACCGTTCGTAATTTAAAATTATTAACATGTGGCTAATGATATATTGTCATTATAAGAATATCTACTAGTGTAACATTTTAAAAATTATATCTGAATAAATGTCTAATCCGGTCGAAAATGTTTTATTTTTATCAAATTAACTTCGTTATTAAGATTCGTCAACATGTCTAAGTATCTACAATAGAACTGCAAGCCAACTGTAAAATATCAGTTGCGGTATACTTTTTACACGGTTACATTAACTGCAACAGTGTAGTCTATAGTCGATGTGCAGTTCCAACTATGAGTACGACAATCATAATTAGGCAGTCCGTTTGCAGTTTCGTTGCATGTTATTGCAGTCGAATATTTATCTGCAGTGGAAAAACAGGAATACGAATAGAAATATGTATCATATATCAAAACCTACCTCGGTTCTATTAGCTTTCGATGTTATTACATACGAGTATATAACAAAAAACGTACCAAAATGGATATGACGCACCGCGCATTTCGAATGTAGCAACAATAGTAAATATGTACCTACAATGATTGTTGTTAATGTTTATCTGTTACAACGTCACTTACCTATCTGTAGGTATTTGGATTACCTGTATCGCACTTTGCTGAGTGATATAGACGAATTGGTGGTTGTCGTTGCATGTGGTGTACCTAATCAGGATTATTATTTAGGATGTTGTGTGAACATTCACAAATAATTTTTAAAATACATATATTTTAAAAATTATTTATCTATAAAATTATTTGGGGTTCTAAGTTTCAATTTTTTCTATTGTAATTGGTTGATGAGTCATCAGTTACGAGAGTTAGTTGTGCGTGTACTGCATGTTGTCGGAGCTGAGCGCGAGCGATGTGAGCACGCTGCGCCTCTGCGGATTCACTCCAAGGTTTTCCCAATTGATCCACGACAGCCGCGCAGTCAAATCTAAAAAAACGTTTATTATTTAGCTTCGCTGTAATTTTTTAATGAAAGGAATGCTCGCTGAAGTAGCAATGGACTGGGAATATCTGTCGAAGAACTGATAACTGATGGATTAGGTGAATTCTGGAGTAGAGACCACGGCTCGGCAAACGTTGTGTAGGATGCCCTTGGGTCAAGTGGGATTATGATCTACGTAAAGATGCAAGCGGTCGCTGGATACGGCAATATTAAGAAACGGTGCTATAGCACTCATTGGGAAAAGCTTCTGTAGTGGACTGAGACAGGTTGACGATGATAACACCTGGTCTAGTGGTTGCAAGCGCAACTGCTCACTTAGGGGTTTTGAGTTCGATCCCTGAGTCGGGTAATTACGAGTTGAAATTTAGTTATTTTCCTACCATAAGATGCTAATTATCACCCAAATATCATTATCAGAGGCAAGTACTCAATAATTTTCTTCAATTGCACAAACTACAGATTTAAGTCTGTGAGTCAAATGTGAGACGTGACGGGCTGCCACTGTAATTCGAAATCTGCAGATGTATATTTTAACTAAACTATGTATTTATACAGTTGGCAAAGTACGTACACTGGTCGCCCGAGACTAATTTCTATTGTGAAATACCTTGTTGTTAACCTAACTTCTGTACAAGGTAGTCAATGTCATGGTCGTTTCATTTGTACTTATAACAGCGTCTATCCCTCTACCTAAAGCAACATGTCTGTGAACACCTTCGAACAAGACGTAGCTAGATATAACAGGTAATACGAACTTTACTTAAGCCAACATATGCGAATTTGACTAATGTTATTACCAGCTGTATCACACTCCTGTAGTCCTATCATCAATCATTTCTGTGGACCTAAGAGTTACTCATGAAAGATAAATTATAAAAAATGACGATAAAATAAGCGTGTTATAAACATGTTCACAAGTTCGGGGATCTAGTGGTCGCTAGTGCGACGGCGGATCGAGATGTTTTGGACATGTTTCACGGGTCTGACAAAGTATTGTTGGCTTTTTATAATTTGAATTTACCTCGGAGTGTGAATTTTCGCCTGATATACGGTAATATGCACATTCCCCATTTCTTGGATCTCATCATCGACCCATTATAATTCCACTGTTGGAATACGGGATGCATTTCTTGGATGTATACAATAAATGGTAAAAAGTGGCAGTACTACGTGTAAACGAAACGTATATATTTTCACTAATAAGAAATTAATGAAGGTAGTATATGTGGAATGCATTCTTATAGATAATGCTTATTTCTATATATAACACATCGGGTTCAAGCAGGCCACTGTCATTTACTATATCCGGCTGTAATACGTGTATACCAGGTTTAAACTGTACACATCTACGGTCGTCCATTTATTCAGCGTAGCAATTGTGCAGAATCTTTGAACAATTAAGAATTTTTGTAGATATAATTTTCTTACTCTTTACAAAAGTGCGTTTTAAATTTAAATATCACTTGCTAACGTGATTAAAAATGTACCTGAAATGCACAACGGTGGAGGCATGAAGGGTGTAAGGGGTTCCAACCACCAGCTTAGGAACCCAAGCCAACCTCATCTGCACGTGGTACACCCTGCTATAACAGACGAGGCTCTGGCGTCCGACTGATTGCGGTATAGCGCAGCCTAAATAGGCACGGCTAAATGCCCTGGCCGCCGACGGGCAGCAGCGATGCGAAAAGCTGTGCCTTGCGATCTCCAATCCGCATGCCTAGCGTGGAGATTACGGGCATAAACCCCCTTTTGGGGGAGGCCTATGTCCAGCAGTGGACTAAGGTAGGCTGATGATGATGGAAGCATGAAAGCACTGAAATAAGTGAAAATGAAACGTAAAAATCCTCACCGCTCGTGTTCCAGTGTGCGCGGTCGGCCTTAATTTCACCCCGCAGGCATTTTTCCACGTATGTTAACGGATCGTAATCAGCGTCCAATACCTGTCACCATACGTCATGCAATCACTGTAGCTTTATCGGTTTTAAATTCTATTACATATCGTAAATTTTACTATCGACCACAAATAAAATGTAAAATCGGTTAGTTTATAAAACGAATTGGTTAAGATTTTGTTTTTGTTTTCACTGGACACATGTAACTGTCATCGAATATATCTCTAGGATTAACACTACTAGTTTAGTTGGTAAACGTAACAACACGCCTGTAATCCACGAAGGGGTTTGCAGAGGAGTGTAGTTTACTGCCGAATTTCACCAGTTGGTGTTGTTAGTATTCGGAATTAATATGATTATCAGTAACAATTGACTAACTATACGAATATATAGCGGGAACATAACTCTTGGTTAATTTTTCCATTTCATTTGTCAATTTGTAAAAAATCTTTCTTATGCGTATTTGGTCATTCACGCTTTGCTACTTTTCAGGATCAATGTCAACCATACTTGGTAAACATGTATACAGTATATGTATACCGTTTATTTTATGTTTTAATACTGTCTGTGAACTGAAGATAGGTACATATGTGAAACATTGTCCTGTTCTCAAAGAGCGAGTCAAGAAATATTCCAAACTGTTCAAAATTGTTTGTAAAATAGCTAAATCTAATTATT
>DWMG01002560.1:0-13056 GCA_018244855.1 Elbella merops
TATTGAGAGGGTTAAGGCCATAGTCTGCCACGCTGGCCAAGTGCGGGTTGGCAGACTTCACACACCTTAGAAAACATATATTTTTTTTTTATAAATTCTAACGTACAATTCTAGTTTTCCTCACAATGTTTTCCTTCACCGTTAGCAAGTGATATTTAAATTTAAAACGCACTTACATCAACTGCCTGTTTGTTCTTGTTAGAAACATTATGTGGTACACATTTCTAGGTGCGGCTGGCCAGTCTGCTCTGGAAATTGTCCTGGCATAAAAGATCCCCAGCATCATGGTATTGAGTGCCAGATCCTCAGTGTGCGACCGGATTGCATTCTTGAAAATATGGCCGAATATTACAGGTAACAAACGGACATGTTTAATAGAAGGTACATTAAGTTACATATTCTATACTTCGGTGATAATTATTATGGTGCTTTTGTCCAAGTTTTGACCAAAATTGACAAAGCTTCAAGTTGACTGGAAACGCTAGAATACCAGTTTTTACAAATTATATTAATTTTACGCACATCATCATAATCATCATCAGTCTACTCCCGTCTATTGCTGGACACAGGCCTCTCCAAAAGCACGCCACTGAGCTCAATCTTCAACAATTTTGCACACACACATATTATGTACATTATTTCAACAATTTATATTAAGGATCGAAATGAAGGCAGCTTCAGCAGTGTGTTAGAAACTTTAGAGAATTTGTTAATCACTAATGTATAAACGAATAATATTTTTAAAATTTTACACTTTATGTATATAATGTATAATTAATTTCAGACATGACGCGTTATTGCCGTTGCGGTGCGTTCTCCTCCAAAATACGCAACCTCAAAAATGGAAGCATCTTCTAGAAATGCAGTCGCATATGGAGAGTCGTACGCCGGGCACTGAAGTCTATGAGTGAGTGTTTATGTTAGTCATTTGGCGACCAAGGCCCCATGAAGAAGGACCTCTGATAGATCGCGAACTAGTGAGGTTATCGCGAAAAGACCATATTTGAGTTAAGCCAGTACCTAATTTAATCATCATACATTTTGTAAAATATTTACAGTAAATAATGAAATATGCCGAGTGATGGTTTATTTAGACATGTACCTATACATATTCTAAGCACTATATTTTTTTATATTTTTCTATCAAATCGCATCCAATGTATTGAAAAAATATGAACCAAAAATACAAAGTACGTTTAATTAAACACAGACAACAGAAATATTAAAAGATATTTTTAATATAAAGTAGACGCAATACCTGTTTTTTAATTCGTTTTCATAATAAAAGTAACTTTAAAAAATGCGAAAAGTTGGTCTACTTTAGGTAGACCCGAGGGAATTAATTTAAAGTAATTTGAGAGTTTTAAGTGTTTGTCTAGCACATTATTATAGCTTTTATTCGTATTTAAGCGTTAACTTGAGAATATATTTTTATAACAAAGTCATTTTCTTTTTTAGCGAAGCAAATGAATTTATTGTTGAATACCTGATGAACAGTTTCATAAACAAACTCAGTAAGGATCAAAAGGAAAAATATTTATCCAAAATATCTGAGGAACTAATTCATCAAATTTGTGGTATTATCGACACAAATGGATTAGAGATACGATTACCAGAAGGCTCAGAATTGCTTGGTTTGTATGCAAAAACTTGTATCATGGAGCACAATTGTATACCGAACACAAAACATTCTTTCGATTTGTCAAATAAAGATAAAAATGATTTGTACAGGATTACAATTAAAGTTGTACTACCCATATTGAAAGGAAATAACATTACTACAATGTATAGTCATGCTCTATGGGGCACTCAAGCCAGACGACAGCATTTGAAAGATACGAAATACTTCTCATGCAAATGTGAGAGATGCAGTGATCCAACTGAACTTGGTACATATTTGAGTGCAATGAAGTGCTTCGGTGATGGAAATGAAACTTGCGATGGGATACATTTGCCCGAAAATCCTCTAGATGAAGAAACAGATTGGGCCTGTAGCAAGTGCAATGTCAAAGTGAACAATTCACAAATAAATATGCTTATTGCCCAAATGGGTGAAGAGGTGGATAATGTACTTATGATGGGAGGATCTGTAACGATGTTGGAAAATCTTCTATGTCGTTTATCTACTTTCTTGCATCCAAATCACTATCATTTATATTCAGTTAAACATTCATTAATACAGTTGTACGGAAGACAACCGAGTTATATGTCAGAGGAAATTTTGGACAATAAAATAAGAATGTGCGGAGAGCTTATTGATGTAACCAAAACTCTAGATCCTGGGAATGCCAGACTTTGTCTTTATACTGCAGTTTTACAACACGAGTTACACTCGGCGCTAGTTTTAAAATCTAAAAAAGTAAAGCCCGACGGAAGTATTAAAACAATAGATGAAATAAAACCACTAATGGTGGACGCAAAAGCTGCAATTGAAGCAGCATTAGGCGCTTTAAAGGATGAGTTAGAAGAAACTTCTGGAAGGAAACTCTACGCTGTATTAGAGAACACTCAAAGAGATTTTGTTAGATATTGTAAAGAAAAGAAAATAGATTTTTAAATGCTTTTATTTTAACATCAATCTATTAAATTAACAATAAATACTTATGTTATTCTAGTCTAGTATCACAGTGAGATTTTCTTTGTTTATTTGTCTTTGATAAATTTTATTACATATCTATTGTCTTGTTTACATCTTTTAATTTCTTGTAAGTAACAGTGTTCTCATCCTCTTCTTGGGTACCAGCTTGGTCCAGCTCTAGCATTGTCACCATTAACATTAGTTGTGATCCATTCTGTATATTTGGAGACTCTGGTGTAAATTCCTGGCATTCTTTCTCTAGCACAGCCGCTTCCAGTAGATACCACACCAATGACCATCGAGCGACCGTTGTCACCATGAGCCAGAAGGGGGCCGCCGCTATCAGCCTGTAAGCCAGTTGATATGAATTATCAGCGTGGTGATTAATTATGTAGTTTTTATATAACTTAAGTCAAAGGTTTGACACCTGTCGTAATTTTTATAAATATATAGAGAATCCTACCAATTTATAGCTAATAAATCATGAATTGAACTATCCAAATTAAAACATTACCTTCATATTTATAAGGGATATTTATGTATTTACGTGTCGTTGAATATACGTATGTATGTTTGTATGACAGAGACAAAAAAACCAAACTAGTATTTTATAATAATATTGGTAATATTACGTCAATTCTTTAATTAATATAACTGAAACTCGCCTTGCTTGTATTAAATATCACAGTTTTGTTTATCATAACACTTATTGTGTATTTATAAAATGAAATTCAGAAGAACTCACTAAAAAGATATTGTTCGTTCAATTTATAACATTAAAAACTTTTGAAAACATACTCTCATCTCTCTCAAAAAACTCATACTCTGAATTTTTCCAGTGTGATATTTCAGAGTACTTAAAAAAGGCGAGAAAACGGCCCTTTAAGTCTGCTGATAAATAACGTACGTAGACAACGATTTTTGTTTTCACGTCTACATACCTAACTAGTTTTTAATCATTTGTGTTAAAACATTAGTAAATATTGTTTACCCAGCAAGAATCATGGCCTCCATTCTCGTGGCCAGCGCACATCTGTGTGGGGATTATCTTCACTTTGCTGCCTTGCGACTGGTACCAATTGTTACATACGTCATTAGCAACAACTACCACTTCTGTCTTCTGCAAAATGTTCGGTCTCTCGCCTGGTAACAGAAAAAATTTTTTTTAGCTTCATAGTAGGTATACAATTATATTAAATATAGGTAGTAATAAAATCTTTTCAATAATATTAAAGCCCAAGTTAATAATAATTATAAAAATGACATCAAATATAACAATCGCTTGCTAAACGCTAACAAAAAGTAATTTCATAGAAATGTCACTTTATAACCAATACGGACGGCGATATAATCGCAGCACGCCACGCAAGTCAACACGCAGGACCAACTGGAAACACTATTGAGTCAAGAACCACCTGGAACGTTCTGGAACGACCTAGAAACTTGTAGAACCGAAGTAATCACTGATCTAGATCAATAAAAATACCAATTAGGTGTTAGTGACAGTTTAAATGTGAAATGATAGTAATGGTAATGATATTAGACAATATTAATTTAGATAAGAATATCTACAATGGTAGAATCCACTAAATTCAAGATTTTTTAACAAAGAAAATTTACCCACAGACAACACAAGGCTACACTATATTCTAATAAATTAATATGTACTAAATGAGCAGTATTGCCACATGGTTTATCTAAACAAACATGTGTTCGAATGAATGTGGAACATTTTTAAGCGATAACACACGTTGCTACTTAACCTAATTAGCGTTGCTCTTATAGCCGTGATACTTTTGGATAACGTACCAATGCCTCTATCTTCATTCGTAAAGCCCCATCCAGCGACTGTCGCTAAGGTGCCACTGAAGTCAGAAGACAAGGGTTGCGGCAGACAAGCTGGTCGCAACTCATTCGTCCAGGTAAGCTGGCGTATTGTCTTCAACAGCGCTACGTCATTGGACTTCTTTTTACATCTGGAATAGAGCAGATTTTTTTTTATTTAGTTATTGAGCTTATGATAAAATCAAATACAGATTTAAAAAAACGTAACATCACGCCTGTAATACCCGAAGGGGCAGTGCAGAGGAGTGGGGTATACTCCCACATTTCACCAGTTACGTTGACATCCCAAGGAACAGGTGGTGAGCCTATTGCCGAGCACAGATCCAGACTCCGAGTCACTACTGGAAATTCTAAATTAGAAAATTCTAATAGTACCTGGCCCAGGATTTGAATCCAAGACCTCCCAATCGGCAGTCGCGCTTGCAACCACTCAACCAACGAGGCAGTGAATAAAGTCAAATAAAGATTAATATCAAAAATAAAGTAATATAAATGGAAAACGTTAAAAACAATAGTTGTAATATCTTACTTCAAAAATATATGAATGGAAAACTTTGTAATGGTAAGGTTCTAATTGGTAAAATAATTAATTAATGGAGATTCTATATTTTTCGAATTAAATGGCCGCTATAAATCACGCCATAGTCTGCACAAAATTTTGAATATTGTTTTAAAATTATAATATCATCGCGAAATTTATACATTTAATATTGACCGTGGAACCACAGCGCAACCACCGCGACCACGGTATGAAATATCGATATATTTTTCCAAGTATCGTGGATACCCGTTACGAACAAAACGTTCAAATAGGGTTGCCAGAATTATTACAATAAAATAATTAAGATTTATTACTGCTAATGATGTCAAAATAAGATACTAAGTGTATACAATAACGTTGAAGTAGCTAATTATGATTAATTTTTTACATGTATTCAATGGCCTCGTTCAGATAAAGGTGTATAAATTTTCAAAATGTAACCTGTATTCTGGATGGGGTATGATTTTGGACAGCCCTTCGTTCTCCTTATTAGTAGATATGTCCGTGTATCCAACGACGACCGACAACTGTTTTGACTTGTAGAATTCCTCGAAGACACTGTAACAGAATATTGTCAATGTGCTTATAAAGAGGTTACTTTGATCCTTTCCAAGGTATTGTGTTAACATTTTGATTGGTGGGCTCAGAATTTCATTTGTCCTCAAATAAATATTAATTAATGCTTTATATTCACGGTCTACATACCATGCACAGACAGAGAAACAGGAATATTAGATGTTTACTTGTATTATATGTATTATAGAAAAATATCTTAGAGGCAGAACACCAAAGATGTCTAACCTTAGCAGAGTATGCTTATGACTGCTATTCGCTCATTTGTTACTTTGGTTACGTACGTTTTAAAAACTCATCTTTCAAATAACTAGCCCGATGGAATTCGAACCCGGAATCCAATACACGACACACAGATATGATGGTCAATATATTTTAAAACTCATCAATATCTTGAATGGTTTTTTACTTTCTGATTGCTTTATAGACACATACTCGTATATAGTATCATATTCATTTTGAAATAAAATACAGAGACCTGCGTTCAGCAGTGCGAACGAGGCTAGGTCAAGATCATAAATTTTATGAAATATCCAAAATGCGTACGATTTATCGTGTCGAAACAAACAGATAAATAAAATTACTCCCATTCCGGATGGACACACATTACAATCCTGTGGGATGTAGATTTTTCCACATGTAAGAGCCCTTATATCTAAAGTTGCGAAACAGACAGCTTCGCCTTGGAAATTTAATTTTAACGCACTTTTTTGGTATTCATATTTTACGAATATGCAGAGAATTTTTAATAGGTTTCAATAAGAAAATGGAGGAGAAGTCATTGTTTTAAATACTTATTGTCCTTTGTGTTGTCAGTAGTAGTCGCAGAAATAAAAAAAATATATAAATCTAATGCTTAAATTTTCTTTTAACTTTACGAAACCATATTGAATCTGTATCAGATATCGGATTTGTAACGGAAATATGTTTTATATTGCACACACAACAAATGCTAATTTAAATTAATAGAAAGAAACTCTTTTGAAATAATTAACAAGTTGCGTTTATAAGTTAGAAGCATCATATATAGACTTCTAAAAGAGCAGAATGACTGTTGAAAATCCCAAAAACGAGTAAAAATAATTGTTGTTAGTATGAAAAATGACTAAGAAGTGAAAAACAGAGCATAGTGAAATAAATTGTTAGTCCACCAAAACATTTTGTTAGAATATTAGGAAATATTATTTTTAACATGCTATTAATAAATGACAGAAACAGATTATGTACATATTCGTATAAAGAAAATAGTGAACTGAACGTGAATAGTGAAACTTAGTGTACTTTAACAGATAAATGTCTGTGACACGAAGATGAATGTTGCGAAAAAATTAATGATTCGTATATGAGTTGTTGCAATTCAAACAGTTTTGGAACACGACTAAGAGAACGGATTCCATATCAGCGAGAAGAGATATAAATGTGTCTTAGTAGACATTTAATTAAAACTGCGAGGAAAGCAATAAATGTACCTGAAATACCTCAGGTCTGTATAGACAGAGATACTTAGCAATCAGTGGCCTCTTTCGTAAGGACCCTGGCATGAAGACGTATTCAATAATAAGAAATAAATTAATTCTATTATCAGGCATTTAAACTATCTATACAAATGAATAGAATTAGAGTGTCTGTTTGTAATATTAAAATAACCGCTTTTTACTAAATGCATATGTATACACGGTACGTATATCAAAATAACATTTCTTACAATTTTTGTTTGTTTGTCTGTCTGTTTGTTCCGGCTAATCTCTGGAACGGCTGGACTGATTTTGACAGGACTTTCACTGGCAGATAGCTGATGTAATAAGAAGTAACTTAGGCTTTAAAATTAGAAAAGTTTCGACTTCCATGCGAACGAAGTCGCGGGCACGGCTAGTTTAACATAAATGTAGTCCTAACACGAGTTCCAAGCAATATAACATATAGAGTATCAACTCGCTTACCGCTCTATCCACCGTAAAGAATGTAACACGATGCAATAAAATTGAAATTTGTCGTAATGTAACAAATGAAAATAAATGATAATAGCAGTTCGCGTTTAAATTCTTTTCTCAAATATTTCCAAGCATCGCCTTTGTAACGCACGTGACGATGTAATGTGTGTTTCATTTCTTTCTCTCGTCACTGACAATGAAAGGTTTTTGAGCAATTTACCAAATATCTCGGCGTAAAACATCGCGTGGTTATCCGTACGGAAAATTGCAATAGCTATGTGTAATAGCAAATGCGATACGATTCTCTAAAAGGACAGATATGTGCAATTTAACATTGTAATAATAAGTGCTTATTTACTTAAAAATCTGTGTTTCGTCCAGTTCTGGATTGCGACAGCCTGGAAATGATCATGATGATGATGTCGATGAAGTGGATGATGTATTACATACAATGAAAATTAATTAGTTTTTAATTTATCGTGATTATCAACAAGATATACGTACCTGCAAACGCAATGGCCGGCGGTCAGTAGCCACCTGTCGCTGATGACAGTGGCGCCGCACTGGTGCGCGCCCTGCCGCCACACGCTCGCCGCCCAAGGGAACTCCGCTGGGAGACTGTCTGTGCCACCAACTATTCGGCCTTTGCGCGACGTTTCTACCCCACATTCTATATCCGCCACTAAAATTAATAATAATGTTTAACATGACACATAACATCATGCTTATAATTCTCACAGGAATAGGCAGAGGAGTGTTGAACACTCCCACGTTTCACCAGTTACGTTTACGTCCTTGGAAGGTGGTGAGCCTATTGCCATGCATCGACCATAGATCCAGACTTGGGGGAATTAGAAACTTAGAAATTAGAAAAATCTAGTAGTACCCGACCCAGTATTTGAACTCACAACCTCCTGATCGGCAGTCACATTCACGCAACCGCAATCACGAGACGAGAAATTACTCGTTCTGCTACTGCTACAGAGAAATCACGAGAAAATTACGAAAAGTGAAATAGGCTGAACAAGAATCTTCTCAAAAAAAATAACACATTTTGAGCAAAAAACTACCCTGTTAATCCCGAATTCAATTTATCTCTCTATAAAATTATGAAACTAAAACAAGTTACAAATGTTGAATTATAACAAGATATGTAGTCGAGGGTACCTTTCAGTGCGGATTCTGATTTTAGAGACAGTTTGAATATATTTTGTTCGCGTAAGTAATTTTTTATAAGTAAAGTAAGTCTATAAAAGTAAAGTAAGTTTATAAAAGTTAATTTATTAAAGTTACTTTTTTATAATCTGAATAAATTATAAAGATAACGAGACTTATTATACAACATTTGGAATATGACTACTATTAAGTGATACCTGATTTGAGTGTTGGGATACGATTTCTATCGAGGTTTATTTGGTGTACCCAGTTAGAGATACTTATTATATATATCTGTATATAGATGCATTTTTAATCCCCAGACAGTGTTACCCGTTAATGGACTTTATAAAATTAATAATAATTGCTTTTCACTCTCGTTTGCATTTTCATATTTTACCTTTAATATTAATATAGCTTGATTGAAAAAGTTTTTCTAATTACAGATATTGTTTGTGATAGAGGATTTTAATATTGATAAAGTTTAATTAATTTTCGACTTTCTGTCTAAGACTCTTTCAGCCCAACATGTATTTCATATTTTTATTTAAGAGATTTTATTATTTTAGTACTACACATAAAAAAGTTTTATGTTACTTACAATTAACATAACACAATCCGTACGCGATCATATTTAGAAGTAACAACACAGTACACAAACGATACATTTTTTTATATATCAAAGTATATATATGTAACTGATTATATGATTTTTAATTGATATATCCACCAGTTAATTTGCGTACAAAACTGGTTGTACACTAACTTAATGTAATAAACTGAATAAATGAATAATAAGTGCAATATGCACTTGTCAAAGTGCTTGCACCGACTGTGAGGATATGATTTCACAAGGCGAATATTTAAAGGATACTATGATTTGTTCTGAGTCGAGTCTCCTCCGTTTGTTCGAAGGCCTGCCCCTATAAGTCGATTGTAGAGACATTGTAGAGACGTGAACATCGTACGGGTTGGGCGTTGTCGATAGAATGTATTGCTTTAACTGATCAGCAAATTATGCTCAGTAACATGTAGAAATTGTCGATGGTAATCAAAGCTAAATATAATCGCATTGTTTCAAGTCATAATTAATATGAAACTTATAGCTCCATAGAAAAAACGGTTTATAGGGATTTAGAATACAGTTTTTGATTCCGCAAGTATTGGGTCCAAATCCTGATGTGCTTATTTTTCTTACAAAATTATGTGGTTTCTATCATTAGGTATTAATTACTGTAAAAACAAAAGAAAGGATCATGCCGAAACCCACACACCTTAGAAGCTTCCATCGTGTTCTCTTAAGCGTGTGAAGCGGCAGGATAATGTCGTCATCCTTTCGTTTTGAAAGAAGATCCATCTTAAACTGTGGAATGATAATTAAATTGATGGTGGTTATGACGAAACTTGTAAGTATTCTGGAGAAGGTGTATTAAAACATGGATGTGTCTGATGAAAAACATAATTACTTTTGTAATGAGGTTTTTAAAAGCGAACGATAGTATCTAATTAATGTCGTTGCTACTTGCAGATTCATAGTAATGGCTGTACGTATTAGTATCTTTAAACATATGTAATATATGTAGCAACATTATTCTCAAGCAATTATATAGCAGTTATATTCTCTAATATACTTGTCATAAAATTGATTTTTTTTGCATCCGTTAAAATATTAACCGACAGTAAAAACTTGTAGAAATCACTGACTGAATATAATTGTTATATTTTACAAATGACCTAACATCGATATCGACGTTGTATCTCTCCAGCACTACGGTTAATTCATTGTCAGGTTCAGGCCTCGGTCGATAGAGCGATAAGTGTCGCGGAACCGCCTGTCATTACTCACGATACATGGGCATTATCGAAATATTTCCATGCAATGCCAATGATAAGGAGATAGGTAGAATGTATCTATGAGTGTGTATGTAGTATAACAAAAATACCTATAAGTATTTTAATAGTATTAATCTTTGGTCAACATATATTTTTCAATGGCTAGTTTCTTAGTTTAACGTAACTTCACGCCTGTAATCCCCGAAGGGGTAGGCAGAGGATTATGGTACACTCCCGAATTTCTTTCAGTTACTTTTACGTCCCACAATTGAATAGATGGTGAGTAGATACTTAGATAGAGATACTCCTCGGACAAATAAATTAATAACAAATACAAAAAGAAAAAACAGGGTAAATTGACATAAATTTTCTTATATTCCATTCAGGTACAGAATCATGAAATCTGACATCGGTAAGTTGAAAAAGTGCGTAACTAATTTTTAAATTCAGAAAATAAAAATAACAATTAAGGTTTACTCATTTCATCGAGTGTATTTCTTCCAGTTTTCTTCAAGAAAATTTTAAGAATTATAAAATACCGGAAGAGCTTGTCTAATAACAAAAATGACAAATAATTTAACAATTCTTTTATAAAAAAGGGAATGTCCTATTTTTTAATCAATATATTTGTATATTAACGGGACTGTTCTGCTTACTGACGATAATGGTGACACTAATAGACTGTACTATTCCTACAAGTTAGTCGGCCAAGTGCAAGCTGAGTGGGGCAAATGCATCTTGGCCTACTTCGCCTCAATGATCTGCGATACGTGCAAAATTGGTACTAGAGATAGATAATATCATAGTATAACATTTATCTAACGATGGGATCTAACAATAACAATAATAAATAAAAATAACATCATGCCTGTAGTCCCAGAAGTGGTAGACAGAGGAGTGTAGAACACTCCAACGTTTCACCAATTATTTTTACGTCCCACATTGGAATAGGTGATGAGCCTATTGCCATACAGCGGGCACATTCGGACTGCGAGCCACTACTAGAAATTTCTAACAGAGAATCTAAGTTAGAAATGTCACAGTAATACAAATGATTAATTATTGTTATTAATAATATCATTTTCAAGATAAAATAGAATCTTGCAAACCTCTGTAGCCTACTGTATCCATTCACCATTAATTGGGTGGTCTGCTTGATCTATGAACTGAATAAAAAATAAATTATGTGTTTACTTAAAGTATTGTATACTAGTCAGTAGTAAGGGCCTCCTTGAAGGACAACATGGCGAATTATACATAATATTTAAATATTAGTTAGCTGGTATATTGTAAAACTGTTTTTAAAATTTTCAAGAAACAGCTGATACATATAGCTTTAGAATAAATTATTATGTTGGAATGTTTAGAATAAATTATTAATTATTAATTGGAGGTTTCGAGAGAGTTTGAAAAAGAAATACTAGTACCTAATATAAATTGCTAATTAAAATCACTTCGAATTGGTTTCTAGCCCTCAGATTAGTCAACAGTCCTGTACAAATAGACTTATTGATAACTCGCCATCACTGAATTAATAAACGAATAGTCCTATTCCCACAGTCCTGTTCGAGCTGTTGCACACGTCTATGAGCGATGTCCTGTCTAACTTATGTTTAATGAATATATATTTGTACCTGATATATTCCATCGTTTAATATCATTTATAATTAGAAAACAACATTTGTAGAAATAAGAATATTGGTGCCAGACGTGAATATTTAACCTTCCTACTAACCGCTTTTTCGTTAAAAATTAAGAATTATTTTACTGTAAAAAGTTTTATGACTTTTTGATGTTTACATTTATCGGCTTAACTCACGTATGATTTGGGTCCGACTAAGCATCTCACTGCATTCGGCGGGAGCTCATAAAGGCGGATCCCGTCTAGGTCTGACACTAATCGGGCCATCGAGAAAAAACATACATGAGTTAAGCTGTTACATATATAATTGTAACAAGTTAATCACTACATATACATACCTTTAACTCGTGCTTTACAATGAGGGCATGTAGAGATAATTCGTGCAAACTGATTTACGGTTCCACAGTCGAAATCCATTACATTTATCATAAAGGTCGTTGCACAATCACAACACGGAACAGTTCCTGTGTTTCCGTGTGCACGCTGATAACGGAGGTCGTTTGAAGGTTGCCGTCTAGTTGGCAGTCTGAGCAGGCCCGCATGGCGGCGGGTGTGGACACGTTACGAATTTACTTAAATAGTAGATACCTATATGAAAATCGTTCATTTGAATAATTTATATGCTTTGTTTTAAAAATTCCATGGACTATTTCAGTGCAATTAATATATGTATGTATGCAATTTGGAATTTATGAAAATAATTTGTACTTTATATTTAACATTATGGGCATAAACTCCCTCTTAGGGAGGCCTATTTCCAGCATTGGACTAAGATAGGCTGATGATGATGATGATTTAATATTTCTGCTCTTCTGTAGGTACATATATACATAAAAACATTACATAGGGTGGGGTTTTTTTTTTTTTTTTATCGTCAGGATAACTCAGGTCGAGTGCCTGTCGCCACGGGGCCGACGATAGGTTATGTCGGGCTCTAACCGACTAAAAACCTGACGGT
>DWMG01002561.1:0-13054 GCA_018244855.1 Elbella merops
TCGGTACAAACAAAGAGACGTTGCGAGAAACGATGCGATTTTAGAGAAGTATCCGTCTCTCTGAACGCGGTATTTCGTACGTGTGAGACAAGGCTAAGAATTTACAGGCTGGTAAAGGTGCGTATGCGCAGGCGTCACAAAAAATGAAGACATTTTAGGCTTAACGTGCGTTGTATGTGAACAGGCTGTACCATTAAAATATATTTTGACACCTTTGTATGTAGTTAAGAACAGCAATTATCTTTATTATGTTCAAGTTAACTATGTAGCTGGATCCATTACTGACAGCCATTAATTAAACACATTGTTATATAGGTTTCGCTCTATTGGAATTGATCCAAAAAAAATAGCGGCTAACTCGCTGCTGGACGACACATTACACTAAAGTATTCATCAAAGATTAGTAACATTCACAAAATGGTAGAATAAACCGGTACATTTCGGAATAAATGATTATTTATGAATGTCTATCGGTTGTTAGTCTCCTAGGGTTCCTATGGTACCTGGTGCTTCTTAATGACGGTGATGTTATGTTGCATCTAACCTCTGTATATATTGTAATTCCAAAACCACTCTTTGTATGACTTCCAATACTTAATTGATTAAATAATAGTTTTAAATAAATAGATGCTTGATCATTAGTGGGAGAAATTTGTCAGTATGAACATAGTTTTTACAGCTTTACTCAAAATTGGAAGTCACTAAAAACGAATGTGGTTAGATACTCTGGTTATTCATTAAGTGTGTCTACTGCTGGTTTTAAAACTCCATTGGTACTCCAAAGTACAAGTTTTAGTTTTTCGCAATCAATTGCCTGCGACTTTCCCCTTTAACCCATGCCGACAAATCCATAATCGAACAGACCGTTCCGCATATCGGTGACATTCCTCCTGGGACAGTGGCAGGTTATTAAGCGACAGGCGAGGTGTCGTCGACATGGCAAAAACACCCCAATGCTGATGGGAAACCTAGCATTCTTACCCTAACCGTTAATAAATGTCACGGGCGGGCCGTTGACATTATTGTCGGGGACCGACCCCGGACATCTGCGGAGGTCCCGTTCAAGACACGCTCGGTTGGTGGTGGCCCTCTTATAACCCTTTTATGGGAAGCAATCGCTGAAAAACGAGGTAATTGACTGTTGCACTTAACTAAAATTTATGGCCGCCGACTACCGGGCGGACAAAGGTTGTCGAACACCGTGCACCTTTCGTGAACGGCTATAGTAACCCCTGCACTGCGGGACAAATACAACACGTATACGAGAACATGAGGAAATGCTTGTCCCATTATATATAAAGAATAATTATATATAAAGAAATCTATTGTACAAATGAAAACCTTGTGATTCCTCCCACAGGTTCATTTTATTCTAAGCTATATTAGAGATTCTTCTATGGTAACTAGACATGGTAAACAGATACTGATATATGTAAATAATATCACAGTCAAAGGCCGAAGTAACAGTGGTGTTCCTCTCATAGGTTTTTATCTTGTGTAGGATTCGAATCCCCAACTTCCGTCTCAATAATCAGAGCCAATAACTGCTAGTCCAGCAGACGGTCATAAAACGAATGATAGATACTAGTTGCGAGCGGAAGTCTGAAATTGATATTACAGCAATGCTATATAATTACACTCTAAATGTTTAGTTGTACACAACTTTAGACTTTTAGCAAAGTTAATTCTGAAAAGTTTTATTAGTATTTTGTACTTACAAGTGTCTTATTTCAGTGTCCTAAGTATTCATTTTGTGTACGAAATATTTATTATATTATAATTAAAATTGACAGTTCTCTATGTAGTGCATGTATAAAACATTTAAATATTAGTGAAATATTAACAGATATATGTATATCTAGGTATATATATTTCGACGGGCCGCAACCTGGATCTAGTTTCCTTAAAAATTTCCAACTAAGTATGCTCGTAATGTAGCGAATCTCGAGTTATTATCCATCAATTTAACTCCACTATACTTTCATATCGGCAAAAAAACTCGTGGCGGAACCGAGTTCCATGTAACTACGCACCGCGTGGCGTAAAAATCCGTCATTTATCTAGCCTTAGGCCATCTCATCTAAGACAGGCTGTAATTAGAGCTGTCTGACCAATACGGCTTGTAGGTGCGGCGATGCGATGCGTCTGATGCGATTACTCAGATATTGATGGTTTAAATCGACATCAGACTATTGAAAAATTTCTTTAATTAATAGTATTATGTATTGGGTTTATACAAAAATAGACTTATAACATTAGCATGCATACCTACAATAGGCAAATAGGCATGAGCCATCTTAGTAGCATTAAAAGACATTCGTAAGCATTAACTTTCAAATTATTTATTTATTTATTTATTTATACTCTTTATTTGTACACCAATATAAAATAACATGTATAAACATAAAAATGACTTAATGCTAGGTATACAAAAGGCGGCAAAATTATCTCATTTTAAGAAGACCTTCGTGTCGAACAGTGCAAATTTGTAAGAATAATGCTGCTGATTTCTCTAAAACAAATCCATCTAAATAAATATAATGATCTCATAAATTACGGAGTAAAGACTGTTCGTGAACTCTAGTACATTGTCTACCTGCTTGCTATCTTAAGATTCTTCGTCATCTGCCATTCTTGGGGGCTGAAAGAGCTGCAGCACACACATGACGCGTACCGCGCCTGCAAGCCGCGCCGTCCAGTCTACAATTACAGTTTAGCCTGGTGGGTCCACTGAATTATCGGTTATTATACGGCGTTGGGTAATACGGCGGAACGTTAGCGATGGCTTCTTGCTTTTCTTGGCGCTTGCGTGAGTAATTGTGTGGACTAAGGCATAAGCAAGAGGAAATAGCTTTTGGGGGAAGAATTAGCAACATCCCTCTAACTATAGGCTTTACTAAAGCTTATAAACCTAAAAGTAAAATCTTTAGAAAAGTAGGAAAATGCTTTATTCATCTGAAAGATTTGCGAAGCCAAATAGTCCCGCGTTGAACTATGTGAAGCAACTTGCTCCAGGATTTTTATAATATTGACTTGTCATATGAACTCAATTGTTATGTCTTAAGAATTTCCATAAATAACTTTGTATTAGTACACTTTATGGCATATGAGCCAGATATTTCATTTTGAACTAGAGATAAGAGAGTTTGAAAGGTACAGATTTATAGATATCTGATACTTTTTAGAAATGTTCTTACGTGTTTGTAGAAATCTTGTTTTATTAGATTATGTAAAATTTCATTTAAATACAGATTTCTTAACTACGCCATGTCTTGACGTTTGAACACTTTCTGGTGTTTATTATATGCTTCACTTTCACACTATCTCGGCTTCTTAATACAAGTATAATGTGTGACTTTGATTAAGCATAATTTTAAGTTTTTACCATATGAATGAACTGAGGCAACGACGCCAATTATTTCAAAGTCGAATTTGCAGATATTCTTTAGAAAATAATTAATAGATTAAATATAGCAATTCGATTAAAAGTGATATGAATACTCAACTACAAGACGATACATTGCGTTGTATATAGAGAAGACTACAGTTTAAGTTCAATCACAAAATGTATTACTTGATACATATACACATGTAAATTACGTTAAGCCAGATGGAAGAACGGCCGATACAAAATCCTTTTGTAAATGAATTTCCCTTTAAAAGTCACACAATCATTAAGCCCCTTATTTAATACAACAAATAGTCCGCGATGGAGCGCGACGCGGCATTAACGTTTTTTCGCCGCCAATTTTCCGCGCAGTTTATCCCAAGGTAATGGTAAGGCGTCACGATAGAAAAATACATTATTAAACCCCATAACCGTTTCCAATATCGCTATGATGGAGGTGCGCAAACAAACACCCTTTGGTACAAAAGCCGGTGTGAATTAGGCCCGAGGTCGCTCAAACCCGAGCTTAGATCCATTGTCCGAGCACCAGGCCACTTTGGGGTGACTTAAATCCGAAATTGGGTATTTCGAAAAATGTGCATGTGTCATTTATCACGACCCTCCCTCGGTAGCGGGAGGAAAAAACGCGCCTAACCCTATTTAAAAAACTACCCTCTATAATCCGGTAGCTAGACTCCCGCGGCACACTCTAACAGTATTAAATTTTTGTACTATTAATACAATGGCGCAAATAAATATTGGATGAATGATGGAAGCCGATTGCTAATCCTTATTAACTGAGATCGGGTAGTAAATACCGTGTGACAAGACAATGAATGGATTCATGTTTATTGACTTGATTCTCAGTATTTTTACGATAAATGCACTATTCTTAATTTGCACGTCTTAAGCCATTTTATATAAATTGTCCTGAACTTTACCGAATGGCCATTTTTATAAAAGCATAGTAATGTCACTTATAAAACTTTTCGATTTGTAAAATAAAATAACGTTCTTAATATTAAGCAAAAACAATTAAAAAAATAAGTAAGGAACACGATCACACTTTCGCACTTAACTGCATTATATTTATACGGGTGACTAGGCCTTATAATTAAATTACTCCTCCGTGTAATAAGCAAAATTAAGATAGTCACGTGTCGATTAAAAGCCACCGTAGGCGCACAAAGAGTTGGAGCGTTTACAATTGGTGGTTAAAATTTTCAATATTTTGGTTGGTGTGGTGCGTTCGCTCGCACGTGCGGCCGCGTGACTCGAGTTAGCCCCCCGTTGGTACGCGTCGCCTTATTTTTTATTATTTTCATAATTCAACTTTCACAATAACAACTGAGAAGGCGTTTCGCACGGTTAGCTCATGAAACCACTTTCGCGATTTGGGGCTGAGACGGCGGCTTACCGCAAGGACCACTTATGGGCCCGTTTTTATTTATGTTGCATTGCTCGCGTCGCGTTTTGTGATCCACTTTATCAAATGCTTTACAGAGATCGCTCGCCGTGGGGTTGAAATGAGTCGGATAATAATTTAGCTCGGTTCTTGGTGGCGAATGGCTTATTGTGTTTTTTGGTGCGGGATTAGCGAGCCGCGGGTAGCTGCCCATAAAGCTTTAGCCTTCGAACGTTTCGTCGACAAATATAAATCCTCGGTCGCAAACCCGTATCTCTAAAAATTTACGGGGAACAAAAACCTCCGCTCACTCTAATATTGCTTTTCTTAACAGTGCGTAATTGCTAGTTGGAAAATAAAATTGTGGAGCATGTTGGATTAAATTTTTAGGTAATTTATTCTCATCCTTTTATCTATCTACATTTGGACACGAATATTTTATCAAAATGAGAAAGTATAGTCTACCACATAGGACATTGTCCCACGTAGTAGACTATACATTTGATATGAACACTGAAGTGTGCTGATTTCTGAACATTGTAAATGACACTCAACCTTAAAACGCACATAATTATGTAAAGAAAGATCGACTCCTGAATCGCGTATCAAAATTCTAAATCACTATATATGTATGTCCCTATTAAATTACATTTCTTGTGAATATTCATTCTAAAAGTGGAATTCACGCATAGAACGAAATCGTTCATACAAAACACAGACTGCACTGGATTTAATTAACTTAATAGATCTCCCCAGTCACGTACCACCTAAAAGTAAAATACCTTGCAACAATATTCGATTAAAAGCGTTCAAGTTTTATGACCTTGTACTGTGGGGAGGCAGAAAATCATGTGCATATTGAGACTTGTTTCTAAGTGGAATTTTTAGTGTACCGCGCCACGAAGATCTTAAAGGGAGTACGCACTATCCACGATTCGAAGATACAGAGTTAGGTTAAGATTAGGTTATCTTCCCTTCACATCCACCAATACATTATATTAATGGGTATAAATTATAACAGAATATCAATAGTAAAACCTCATTAAAAATACGGACATATCTCACCATGTATAAAATTTAATGTAAATGTAAATGTTTAGTATCCATCAAATGACACCAATGATGAGGAACACGAAGCCCTTCTTATTTCATACTTGCTTTGAACCTAAGAATGGATCATGTGTAACAGGCTTTATTCAAATTGCCGTAACAGTAAGGGTTCCGTTCGGGGGAGACTTTTTTTATTTTAGAGTAATTTCCCATTACATTTTACGTGAGTCAGGATCTTGTGGGGTAACGTTTTTGCCTTCCCTCTTACAAACCGCTGTTTCGTTTTCTATTATTCGCTATCTTTGTTTAGAATTAAAGTCTTTCCATTTTTTCGTAACATTCCAATTTAAATTGAAATTTTATCTAAATTATCATGTTTGCAGAAATCTGATTTATGTCAAGTCATTAAACTGTTAAGCTTAGGTTTCCATTTTGTTTTCCTGTGCATATTTGTGCTTACTTCATTTATGTATTGACGCTACAGATATTTACCTTTTAGACACATTTTGCGCTATCAATCTATTATAAAACATGTTTCTGCGATCCCTTGTTAAAGTTTTAAAAAAGTAATAAATAACATACGCTTCCCAGATAGAGATGGATTGTCTCTAGAGCAAAATAAAACTGATTGTGATAACGCTGCACGCGGGGCTCCTTGATAAGTCGAACGGTGTACTATGAACGTATATTATTATTAAAATCACATAATATGATTCACTGTACTTGGAATTGTTGTTATATTCAAACAAACAAAGCAAAAAATACATAGCAAACTAATTTATTGAATTCCTAGACATAGTCTAAAGTCGTGAGGTTCAAACATCAACTGATCATTTTATGAGACACGTTGAAATGAATTAATCGAGTTAACATAATAAATATAAATTGCAGAAATGGAGCAGAATAAAATAAATTGCAACGGTACCGGATCATCAGTTTCCTGTGCCAATAACGTTGGGCGCGTGTAAGGAAGTATTAAAGTCGTACAACTTAACCCCACGCCGGGGGCTTAAATACATCCGATAAAAAACTAAACACCCCTCATGCAAAAAAAACACCCCAAGAAGGCAAATAGAAACGTCCATAAAGGAAAATTTATCCAGAAATTAATTTGTAGCGCTGCCAAATAAAATTAAACGAATTCGTGACCGATACTCGAAATCTTTCAGATATTTGTGCTTAGAAATATTTATCACTCATTTATAACGTTTCTACAGCTCTTAATTATAAGAAGATCAAATATCGCATATTCAAAATCAAATTAAATAGATCTAAGTAGGAAAAAGAAATCGTAGAATTTTTAATGAAATATCAACTAGATAATTTACAAATACCCATCTTAAAGCGTTCCATGTTTTATGTTGAGAATTCAAATTATGCAAATGTGCAGCTAACGAATAGCGAAACATGTATCGAAATTCAGTGGGAAGGAATTATTACGTTAATAAATCTCCATTGGAAACCCATATGCCTTAAATTTCAACTTTCTTGCCGTCGTGGAAGTATTCACGTAGCGAGTTGAATGTTCGGTAATAAATGACCGTTTTGTCAACGATCGTTGGTAGCCGCTCGTCAAAAGCCATACTCATGAGTTTCAGTTTACTTATCGATATAAACTAAGATAAATTGGTATGAGAGACCTTAAATTTGATGATCACCGTCTTCAATATTATGTAATAATATTCGGTAGCAGCGATGTTATTAGATACCAGTCACTTCACCGCCCACTACTTGTTTTGTTATCCTGAATGTTGTAATATGTTATAGACATTCATTAAGTGTACATATGCCACTTTTATCTATGAAAATATACCATAAAAAGCACTCGTGTCGTTCAAGTGGCAGCAGATTGCGGGAAATATGCAAAGTTAATTAGCGTCTGGTGGTTATTCTTTCTTAGGTGGGCGACTCCTAGTAGTCTTACTTTACATGTTTTAGGAGGCAAAAGTATCTCTGGTCACTATTATTTTGGGTAACAGTCGTTAAACCATGCCAGATATCTAAAGAATAGTTTAAAACGTAATTACATATTTGGATGTCCATCAAACACTAAATTCACCAATTGTCATTGGAATAAGGTAGTGCTGAGTATAGTATGCTTTCGAACTCCTATAGTACATAAAAATTATAAGGATTATATTACATAGTACACTGAAAACAGTTACGTTCTTAAATTTCGCTTCCTTAAGCTAAGAAACCTATTTCAACAGATTCCTTGCTCTCTGCTGACTCACGTGTCAAAGGGTCGTTTACATTCAATTTGTCTTTCTTAATTATGACAAGGTGTATAAATTATTCTGTGGGAATCCAGTGACGAAAGAGATTTTCGCCATTAAACTTGGAGGTTGTATCGGCTGCGCGTGATTTATCACGTACAGGCGTACATTAGATTTTTATGTTTGTGTCTCGGAGGCTGTAAATAACTTCAAGTTCTCCTCTTGGAAGATTAACGTTACTGATTTATTTATTTAGGTGCATGATAGATGACGACGGCCGAATTATATGAACATATACATTTGCGGATGTGTCAAGATGTTATTCCTGTTCACGTGGAGTGCGATTTACAGTATGTTTCGTTAGGACTTCGATAGAAAACAGTGAATAATCTCCAAAGCCAGTTGTTCCATTTTATTAATAAATATTAAGTGAATGTGTTCAATCGAGAAGCTTCTAGTTAACATACTTATTTTATTTTCAACTATTTTCATTTAAATCCCTTTTGTTTCCCCCAAAATCTTAGTTTCCAAATAGGTATCAGTTAAAAGTCTCGAAGTCAAAACTAATCCAATTCTTTTCAGTAATTGCCTAATCTTTCGAGTTTAAATAGCCGGTGCTCAATCTCAAGCCCCGAGGTGAACTAACCGCCCTTGAAATGGTTATTTTTTAAAGTTCCCCGTTATAAGACGCAGGGAAATTAAATGGGAAGGCAGATTTAGTGGCAATTTCGGAACAAATCTTGCTTTATATTGATTGTACGTAATTTTTTCTTTGTATGCATCGTTGACTTCTTGATTGAGTGTGTTTTTCTGATTCAAGAGGAGCAATGTGGAAATTGTAACGGGGTTTATTTGAATAGATTTGGTATTTGGTGAAGCATAGTAAATTGTGTAATTGCCTGGATTGAATATTTTTGCTTAAACTTGAGCATTCTGGGTTACTGTTTAAGCTAATCGTCGGCATAATACTTTTCATAAAAAAAATAAGATATCGCAATCTTTCTGTACATATAGCTTATTACCAAAACTATGTAATATTTAAGTAAAATGACTATTTCAATCACAGATACGTTTTATTAGACTTTATATTTATACGTAATCTCCGTTTATAAATCAAATTTCATCACGGTCATTCCCGCGGTGCACTCTCCAAACATATTATAAATCTATCGCGTTTCGTGAGCCCCGTTGCCTATAAGCACGTCGTAAACCCGAACCCAAGACATTACTATCAAGTTTCAAGGTCAAAGAAATCAGCTGCAATATTTATTTCATTTACATAGGAGACGCTACTAAATTATCAACGGAACATTTACATAATTGATATAAAATGTACCGTTTTGTTGCTAATGAGTGCGGGTGTTTGTACGTTTGTTTGCATTGAATCGGTCTACTAAAAATGTTTGATTGCTAAGCAAGAAAGTGATATTTGCCAGTACTTGAATTCATTTTTCCATCAGAGGCAAAATTATGCGATGTATTCCATGAAATAATAAGGTTTATGTACGCTATTCTAAGTGCTACATTATTTAAGTGGATAAATGAGGGAAGTCCCCAAATATCTACTAAATAAATAAAATTAGAACCGAATTTCATGGTATATAAAACATATATTTATTATCACACTTCAGCATATACTTATTACTTACATATGGTGTCGTTTAGATCCATCTCTTTTATATGTTCGTATATAAGTGACTTTATTATTGTGTTATATCAAACAAGCATGCAATGCATTTCCTACTGGTTTCGTTTTGTTCCAATGTAAAGGAACCAGGTGTAAAATGTCAAGCCTCAAACGTACCAGCTGGCATGTCTAGAAGAATTTCAGAGCAACTATGTGTCGACCACATGCTCGCAGGCCATAGAGATCCATTAACATCTAATCGTCCCTATGACATCTATTCATCACATATCTTAAATACCTCATCCGACGTATTTCTGAGATTTTCAATTTGATACGATTTATTGTACAATTAAGATTAAAGATTTCGTAAGAGAACCTATCAAATTGGTATTTAAGTACTGTTTAAAACTTAATTAATTAAAGCATACCTATTCGTACATTTTATTAACTAAACAATAATTTATTTCACTATCAAGAACTTACTTAAGCAACAAAATAGTTCGACAAGAAAAGATAAACGGCAAGAAAAACTTATATAATCTACATACAAATAAAGATATGGACAATGAACTAACCATTATTTTATAAGAAATTAAATAAATAGATTCCAACATACACATATTTCATAATTCATTGGAATAGGTACTCAAATGTATTATTAAACTCTTATATCAGTAAAATACTATCTGATATGGAGCATGTCATGTGGAATCTGTAGGTTTCAATGACCTTATTCAATGGTTCAATGTCTTTAATATGAACAAAACATTTATGAAACATGCCAATAAATAATAGCATTTTGCCATTACCACTGAATATAATAATCATAATCATAATGCATTTGCTATTAACTACGTTACAACAGATTATCCAATAGTATTCAATTGAATACAGGTACATATTCAGTTATATTTGACACGATGCAAATATTGGGTCAAAGATTGGACATTATAACTATTAATTCACTGGAATTAAATGCAATGAAACGCCCTAAAGCCAAATCAAAACAAGATTAGGTGCGAAACGTTCAAATTTAATCTATTGAAACAAATACGTCGATTGCATCGACTCGCATTCCTCAAACAAGACCAACCTTCACCCACTTACTGTAGCATTGCGTTTATTTCGCGGACAATCCATTTACATATAAATTGTCGCATTTTCTAAGAATATTCAGATTCTTTGTGTCTTTGTTTATAGAATCTCAAAACTTCATTGTTCGCTTCATTGTTTTTAACCGTCAATATTATTAAATACAAAATAATTAGAGTTGATTTAGTTAGTTGAAAGAGATATCTGGCACTACTCGTATGTGTTCTCTGCCCATCTTCTTAATGGACCTGTCTTAAAGGGCTAACAAAGCTAAAAGTAGTGTAAATCATAAAATCGAGCCATTTATCATTCCACTGTTGGAATATGGGTTTCCTCTCATATTGAGAGGGTTAAGGCCATAGTCTGCCATACTGGCCAAGTGCGAGTTGGCAGAAAAGTATTAGTACATGTATATAAAGCTAGCTTTAATGGAGAACCCTTGGTGGATCTTCCTCGACAAAATCTATTTCGAAAATTCCTTCGTTATAAATATTTAAATCATTCTGATTGAAATTTTATTATATCTTAGTTTATTTTATTCGTATATAAATGCTATATAACGAGTGACTGTTGCAACTGTAAATTTAGAGGTCATTTTGTATTTAAGAATAACTTTGACACCTCAACCCTTCGCCAGCTTATATAACCATGACGATAGTCAACCATAACTTGTAATCAGACGTTAAAAGACATACATTTTTTCGCCTCAAAATATCATTATCACTGATAGAACTGTTATACCTATTAGTATTTGTATGATATATGTGCATGAAATTCGCATTGGTTACATAATCCAGGAACACCTTATAGATCTCGGTCGAATTAGCATTATCTATTGTGTTATGTGCTATAATGTGCAGATATTATATGCAGGCTGTATTTCTAATGTTAGCCGATTACAATTGACTTGAATTAAGGCTAGGCGCGAACTTGGCGATGTTTTACAGTGCACCAACATAGTGCTCAAACTTCATCCCTTAGATAACATTGTATTAAAGGTTTTTTCGGAAATAGTGCTTAAAAGTCGCCTCGTATCACTATAATCACTAAGCATATATTTCATACGCGTTCCAAATAAAACTAAAAAGTACTACAAAGATACTTTTTTAAGTAATGATTACCTTAATACTTCTTTTTTACCTTAATAAATTCCGTTGAGCATATGATGATGATATATGACAACACTGATAGGAGCTTGGGGTATATGTACTTGTTGTCGAGGACGCATAGTGTGCATGCAGCCTTAAAATATTGAGGCGCGTGCACATTCCAGCTGGCGGCATTCCGTGGTGCTGGGGCAGGAAACGCTCCACTTGACAGGAGTGCCTGAACGTACCGCACTGCGAACCGCACGGGTATTGTTCTTCAGAGCAGATGACTATTGCTAAGACACATCTACTTATATACATTCGAATGAATTGTACATCGGAGTAAATCTTTAGTCATACTTATACCGTGAAATTCAAACGAACTGTACATCGAAATATTAGGTCTTTGGTCAATTGTACATACTGAATTTAGTGAAGTCTCAAAATGAAATATCTTAACGAATTTCGATTACATCCACAAACACCTGTTTGCGGTTGGAAACAACCATTGTATTACGAGAATATCTATTTGCGCCGTTCCCAATGGTTTGGTTATATTAGGACACAGACGATGTACTAAGGTTTATGACATCGCGGGCAATAAGTCAGTAATAACCAATAACAGGCACTGGCACCAATTGGCGGTTCGACGGCTTACAAATAACATAATGCGATTTGTGTGACAGCTCGGCTTGCCAGCCACGGAGCGGTTGGGAGATCCGCCAGCAATAACAGGTAGGTACCTACCACCAAAATTTTTTTGAAATGTTAAATTGAAATGAATGTGATTTAAAAATGGGACACCTGTACCGAACACATTATTGACTTTGGAATTCTGCTTAATATAAATAACAGGAATTAAATTATCGAATATTCGGCACACCAAAACAATGATTAAAATTCAGTAGGTAATAAAGAGTATAAATAAAATGTTAATTATGGCAGAATTGAAAATCTTTCATGTGTACAATTCTACTTTAAAAAAATATTTTGTAAATAAATGTTTCTTGATTAATTTCAAAATTAATTTCTTGAAATTAAAACGCAGCCCATATATCTAGAAACACCATAAAAAAATATTTATATTTTCAAACTAATGCCAGTCGTACCGCTATCGGCGGGAGAAATTACAATTGGGACTTGGCAATGTTTTACAGAGCGAGTCGGGCCAGTTTCACTTAAATCCAT